>JARQOD010011805.1:0-22017 GCA_033576555.1 Oophaga sylvatica
TGGGGTGGCGGTGGGGGGCGGGCTTCCACGATTAAAAGGCTTATTTTCCCGGTGGTGGGGGGGTGTGGGGGGGTACGAGGTTCCTCGATAGAACGTTTCTTCCGGGGGTGGGGCGGGTTTTGGGGGGAAGGGGTTCCTCGATCAGACGTTTTTCTTCTCCGGTCGGGGGGCGGGTGTGGCGGTGAGGGAGGCTTTCCATCTTTTAGTAAGTCTTCATTCTCCGGGCGGGGGAGGGTGTGAGACGAGGCTTTTTATCGATCGTAACGTCTTTATTCTCCGGCGGTGGGGCGGTGTGCGGTGCGGGCTTCCTCACAGTAAAATTTCATTCTCCCGGTCGGTGGAGCGGGTTTTTGGGGGGTGAGCGAGCTTCCTCGATCAGTAACGCTTCATTCCCGGTGGGGGGAGCTTTTTTTTGTGGCGGGAGACGGGCTTCATCGATCTTTAAGTCTTCTTCCGGTCGGGGGGGGGTGGGCGGGGGACGAGGCTTCTGCGTAAGTCTTATTCTCCCGGTCGGGGAGCGGGGGTGGCGGGAGGGGCTTCCCTCGATCGAAAGTCTCTTCTCCGGGGGTGGGCGGGGTGTGGGGTGAGTCGGGCTTTCCATCGACGAAATCTTCTTCTCCGGGCGTGCGGGTGTGGGGTAGACGAGGCTTCCATTTACGTCGTTTTTCCCCGGGCGGTGGAGCGGTGGGCGGTGGGAAAATTCCATCATCGTAACGTCCATTCCCGGTCGGGGGAGCGGTTGGCGGTGAAAAGGGAAGGCTTCCACATCTAACTCTTCTTCTCCGTCGGTGGAGCGGTGTGGGGTGAGACGAGGGGTAGGTTCTGTGTACTGTTCCTGAAACCAGTTGTTTGTCAGCCCCTTTTTCTTTCGTCTTGCTGCAGCTATCTTGCCCTCAGTCAAAATGGGTTTTACTTGCAAGTTTTCCCGCCCGATTCTCCCCTTTTTGTTCTTAACCCACAGGGGCAATCGGCTTTTTTCAGCCTGCAGGAACCCGTGACTACTCCTAACCTTGGGCCTTGTACCCGCTATTCCTATGGGAAAAATCTGAAGCACTTTTGGACTCTGAAACCCGCTCTTTGAAAAAACCCACGTTTGCTGGGCTTACGGTAACAGAGAAGAGATCCGACCCCGTTTGTGGAAGTGATTCTGAGCTTTGTTTTTGGCCTGCTGGTCTCCTGCTTCTGTGTCTGCAAACTGGTGCATTTTTTCCCCAAATTTTGAAGTAATACAAGCTTTTTTAAAACCTGGTTTTAGTTTTTTTATCCACCCCCAAAAACAAGACGCTATAGAACCTTTCCATACATTAAAGTTCTGAACCAAAAAAAAGTTAGTGTCTGTGGTTGGAAGGCGTTTGCTTAACTGGGAATGGGGGTTCCGGGTTTTATTTCTTATGCAGTGGTTTTGACTTCCCAACCCTTCCAGGGGACAATCCTTAAGTTTTTTTTTTCTGCGTGTTTCCCGGTAAACACTATTGTTTTTTTTTTTTCTTTTTCTTTTTTTTGTCTGCGAATGTGGTTATAAAGTCCCCGGGTGAACTTTTTGTGATGATTGGTTGTGACTTTTACAACCCTTTCAGGTGGCGTTCCCCTTAATTTTTTTTTTTTCTTTGCGTGTTCCACAGGTAAACCTATTGTTTTTTTTTTTTTCCCTCTCCCCTTCTTCCAAATAAACCCCTCTTAAAAGTCTGGAAAAAGGGGAGGGCCCCCCCTAAGGAAAATTTGCGGGTGACGAAATATCCTTCGTTGCAAATAAAGCCCCCTTTTTCAACTTCAGGGGCCTCCTATTCACAATTTTTCAAAATGTTTTTGGCGCTCCAGGTTTGCGAGCCGGTTGAGGTTCTAGAAGAGCGGTCCGGCTCCGCCGTACCCCCTTTGGGGTTCCCAAGTTGCCCCCTTTTTGTTTTGGCGGGGACGTAAAAATTTTGGGGATTTTTAACAAAGCAATCTTTTTTTTTTTTTCCTGCTTACAATTTTCCCCCGACGATCTAGGTTTTACATAATTATGTTGCTTACAAAAAGTTTTGATGGGGGCAAACCCCTGATTGGCTGAGGAGATTTTTGATCCCCCTTGATGTTTTTTTTCGCCATGGGGCAGGTTTTGATGAACCCAAATCGGGGTGCAACAGCTGAACCCGCCATGTTGTTTTGCCCAAGGTAACATCGGTAGCTAAATTGCCTTTGGATTTCAGGAGAGGGGCCCTTGATACCCCCGGGGGAATTCCCCGCCAAAAAAATCTATTTTTCAAAGGGGGTTTATTTTCCCTGTTAAAGGGATGAATTGCCGTCCCCGACCCTCCCCCACGCTTTAGGTGACTTTTTTAACTCGTCCGTTTGATACTCCTGACTAAAACGCAGGAAGAGAGTGGTTCGAAAGCAATCGCACAACCCTTTTTCCTTTCCTTCCAGCAAAGGAATTTGAGTAGGTTACAGGGGAAACCCTGAACCGAACCCTGCGGGTGGGCTCTTTACAACGACGGGTTAGTGATGTAGCAAGGAAAACTCTTTTTAAAGGGAAAAATCTTGTTTCTTTGGGGTAAGTCGGGCACTTCTTTAAAAACGCCCCAGCCGTTTCCCAGCACTGCGCACTCAAATTTTTTGGGGTGTTTGCGAGGGGGACTGTAGGTCGAGCCCAGCTCGAGAGATCTGCAGCAACAGTCTTGATTTCCGGACTTAAAATCCGTTACCTCGAGGGCGTTGACTGTGTAAACCTGCCATTTTTCGTTTCCTCAGGGTGTCCCCGTGGTTTAAGAAAAACAATTCTCATTGCTTTCTTTCCTCAAATCTGGGTTACCAGCTTTGGGGTCTAGCTTGTTTTATCGACTCAGGGGGGAAGGGAAAATTTTTTGGTGCTCCTTTCTCTGAAAAGGGATGTTCAGTGAAGAAGGCTACCCAGTAAGTGGAAATGTGGATGGCTCCTGTGACCTGGCCTGGATCAGGAAACGAGCCTTTTGGGGGTTTTTTTGGGGTAAAGACATCAAAAAGAAATGTCCCTTTAAGCTTATCTTCTCCCCACTTTCCATTATTCTGGGGTTTACCATGGCTGCAGGCTCAGAATCCCACCCTTAAGGGGGAAACCCGGAAAATTTTTTCTTTCCAGAGAAACAGATATCCAAAGTTTCGCTTGCTTTTCCTAAAGGAACCATGTCAGTCCCCCGAACTACCCGTGCACCAGGCTAGTATTTATGGACAAAAAGAACTGACCGCTTCCTCCCCACGTCCCTATATTTCCAATTGAATTATTGCCTGGGCAGAGATCCTTTGGTAAGATTACCCCTGGGGGGCCCCAGCTAAAGGTTTAAAGGATTACATAGCGAAAATCTAGCCAAGGGTTCATACCCCCCTCTTTTATCTCCTCAGGTGCACCCATCTTTTTGTAAAAAAAGAAAGAGGATCTCTGAGACCATGCGTAGACATAGGGAAAACCAAAAAAGGTTTACTATTAAAAACCGTTACCATTGTTTTAAACCCGATTTATTGGAGAGGTGCGTGCCAAAATTTTTTTAAAACAGATCTTCGTGGGGGCCCTTTAATTGTCCCTTTTAGACCGGGGTGAAAGGAAGACGCTTCAGTCCGCTTTTGGACATTTGTTCTAGTTTTGGTTGTGAAGGGGTTTGGATGATTTGACAGGGCTCCCCCGGGGTTACAAGCGTACTAGTGAAGTTGTGGGACTGGGAAAAGGGTTTCTGACTGGTCTTATTAAAAAGGGGGTATTTTCCCTTTAGGGTTGCCGGGGGTCAATTGTTCTGGTCTGAAACCCTTTTTCCAGTTTTTCCCTTTTAGCCTGCTGGTGTGTCTGCATCCCTGCACCCGAAAAGAATTTTTTTATTTTGTGTTTTTGCTAATTTTTTTCATTTTGCTGCACTTCTTTGGGGGCCTTCTGGGTCCCCCCCGGGGGCTTTGCCTTCTCAGTTTTGTTCAGCCCTGGTTTTGTTCTTTGCTTTTTTTCCCTTTTTTTAGTGGTGCTTTTTTGATTTGTTCACCAGGAGCAAATTTTTAGGGGGTAAGGCGGTGATCTCAGGTGATTTTGAAATTTTGAAAAGGTTGGTGTTTTCGGGTTTTGGGGGATTGCAGAAAGTACCCTTCCTGTCCTTTTCTATTTAGATGTTTGGCCCCCCAGCGTTTGTCATTCTATTTTCTTTCTGTGTCGTATTTCCTTTGTCTAACCCCCATTACATTTTTGGGGGCTTTTTTTTTTCTTTTGGGGGGTTTTTTTCCCTCGGGAATATTTCCCTTTTCACTTTGGGTGGGTTTTTTTCTGGGGGGAGGGGTTTGGACCAGGAAGCCCCAGGTCCCTATTTTTTAAGTCGGTGTAATCCCTTTTTCCCCAACTCTCGGGGGCCCTTTTTTTGGGACCCTACCCCCAAAACATAACATTTCCCCGGCACAAAATTAAAAAATTGATGTATCACGAAGGGAAAAAATTTGGGGATAGAAAAAGGTTGTCAGAGTTGTCGAGATATTTTTCTGTTTGTTGCATTTTTTTTTTTTTTTCCCCTGTATCTCTGGGGGGTTTGGGAGGATCTTTTCTCCAATGGGTTTTCCCCGTGTTGGGCCGTGTGGTCAGTTGCCATGAGGGGTTGGGTATTGCATCTATCTTGTGGGTTGCCCGTTGTGGAAACCCAGGATCCCCCCTGCCGATTTTTTTTTAGGGGGAGGTAAGTTTCAGAATTTCAAAAATAATTTTAAATTGTTTTTGCCTTAAAAACAATCCTCAGGAAGCAGCGCAGCGGGGTTTAAATTTATCTTCTCCTCCGGCGATCCTCAGGTTGGGCTTTTTCCTGTACCGGGATCCCCGTTTTTGATGTGTTGTGCGTTTTTTAGGCTTTGGGGGTTTTTACGAGGCCAATGTCACTGATCAAGCTGAAAAAGCCTTGTTGGCATTAAACGGGGTGAAAGACGCGAGTATCGTCAGAGATTCCCTGGTGGGGAGTCCCGACCAAATGGAAGAGGCCTTTTTCGGCCCTTTTCGGGGGGTCTGAGGATAATGTAAAAGGTGTTTGGTGGGTTCCTGTCCCCTCTGGCTCAATGATTTATTCATTTTCGATTCAAATTGACAGAAGTTTTTCGTGGGGAGAAGTAGCGGGAGTGGTTTGCCCTTGGGGCCAACCACCCTGCAGTGTGATGGGTGGGTTGGGGCCGCCATGATTTCGAAAGCGCAATAGGTTTTTTTTCACTGTGGTGATGCTTCATGCTATTTCACTTGCCCTAAAGGGGGGAAGACGTTTTGCACCTCAGTTGTCTTGGGTATGTTCAGACTAATTTTTTTAATGTCACCTGATATGCTCTCTGTCCTATTTTCTTCAGGCTTTGTTGTTCTGGACAGCTTTAAACCGAGGATTATGTTTTTTGCTAAAGTGTGGGTTTTCCCCTTTTACCCCACAAAAGTTATTTCCCCCTTTTGGGGTCGATTCTACCCCCCTTTGGTGAAATAAACCCCCGTTTTTTACTCGGTGATAAGAGGGTTGACCTGATCACCGGAGTGCTGCAAAAATTTTTGGTTTTTTTTAATTTCTGACATTATCGTGCGGGTTTCCCTTGGGTTCGTTCATATTTCCCGTTTTTTTATTGGAAATCTGGTTTAACCAGTTGGGGCCAAAGTGTTAATACCAACACTCCCTTTTTTTTCTGCCCCCCCCCAGCCAGGTTTTCCTGACTTTTTGTTTGTTTTTTGATGTTTTAGCGAAAGTAAATCTGCATCCTTACCCCCCCCTTTTGGAAAGCATGACTGCGCTAGAATTAGTCCCTGTATAAATTCCCCCTAAAGTCGCCTTTTTAACTTGTCTGCTGAACATGCGCTATGCGGTCTTATATAAAGGGAATCTTTGGGGAGAAGGGTAATCAGCCCCATCCTTCACCCTTGGGCCCGGGTTTTTTCTTTGGGGCCAAAAAAAGATGGTTCATTAAGGCCCGTGATTGATTTGCTTGAAAAATATTTTGAAATTCATACCCCTTCCCCCTTGATTTTGCCTTTTTCCAGGGTGAAAAACGCTCTTGGTTTACAGCTTGCCCTCGGGGGGGCTTTTAAAACCCTTTTTTCGCATTAAGCACGGGGATAAAGGGAAAGAGGGCTTTCAATCCCCCTGGGGGCTTTTGAGTCCTGTGACCCCTTTGGGGCCACAAATGCCCTTCCGTTCCAGCCCTTCAAAATTGCTTTTCGGATTTTTGTGGACAAATTTTTGAGTTTATTTGGATGTATCTTGATTTTTTTTAATGACTGGGCTCTCATGTAAAATGTTGGGAGGGTTTCCGTTTTTGGGGATAATGCTCTGTATGGAAGGGATCAAAGTGTTTTTTTGGGTACAGAAAATCTCATTTCGGGTTATTTTGCCCCCACTGTTTTTGAAATGGACCCGGTCAAGGTTCAGGCCATCTTGATTGGGTCCCCCTCTTTAAAAGGCTCTTTCAGAGATTTTTGGGTTTTTGCCTTTTTTATCGTAAATTTATTGGGTAATTTCTCGGTTATTGTTAAACCCTTTGATTTGACCCGAAAGGGTTTCCCGTTTTGGTGAATTGGCCTCCTGAGCAGTCTCTGCATTTAGGAAAATAACAGAGATTTACTTCTGCTCCCGTTTACGGGCCTGATGTTTCTCTGCCCTTTCAGGTGGGGGTTGAAGCCTCTGAAATTGGGGCAGGTGCCTTTTGTCCCAAAAAGATCCCGAGACCCCAAAATAACCCGTTTCCCTTTTTCCTCGAAAATTTTCTCCTACTAAAAGTAAATTTTGCGGGGTATCGGGGGTTTTTGGCTTGAAATGGGCTTTTGAGGTGGGGACTTGGCTGGAGGGGCCAAAAATCAGGGGGTGGTCCTACGGAATAAAAATCTGGTCATCTGGATCTCCAAGCGTCAATCCAGACGGCCAGGGGCCTTGTTTTTCACACGTTTTAATTTTTTGGTTTTTCCCTTTTTCCCGGCACTAAGAATGTTAAGGGGATGCCCCCTCAGGGGTTTCCTTGCGGACTTCCTTGGGTTTTTGATCCTTCTGTTATTTTGAAAGAGGGTGTAGTTTTTTTCCCCCATCTCGCCCCAAATTTTTAAATTGCTTGGGGGGTTCAGGGGGTAGGCCCGGCGCTGCCCTGTTTGGGAAAATTTTTTGTCCCGGACCAATGGAAAAAGAGGGTTGTTGAGATTCATTGTCCTGCTTTGGGTGGGCATCCCGGAATTTTTTGGGCCAGGAATTGGTTAGTCGGGCCTTTGGGGCCTACCCTTTTCTCGCGATGTCGGGAATTTTTGGGGGGTCCGCGGGATTGCTCCGCCCCAAACCCTTTTCTCTCGCCTGTGGTTTTTGTGCATTGCCCGTGCCAAGACCATGGACCCTATCTCTATGGTTTCTTTTCCCAAACTTCCGTTTTCGAGAATGCCCCATTGGGGAATTTTGATGGTTTTCCAAAAGATACATCTTGTGCCATTACCAATTGCCTTCCTCCTCTGAATGGTGCCGTTGTTTCTAGCATGTGGTTCGTTTTACACGGCATTCCTGAAAACTTTTTTGTCGCGGGAGTCCAGTTTGTTTCCGATTTTTTGGGGGACTTTTTTTTTTTTAAAAAGGGTTTCTTGTCTTTTCCCCGGATTTTATCCTCAGACCAATGGCAACTGGAGAAAAAACCAGACCTTAGGACTTTCTAGAGCTTTGGTTTTGGATCAGGGGAACTGGGTCTCTTTTTTTTCCCTTTGTGAGTTTTCTCTTTAAAAATTTGGGGAGCTCTGCCCCTTTGAGCCCGTTTTTTTGTAATTTGGTTTTTACCCCGATTTTCTTAGGACGCGGAAGCTTTGCGTCCAGGGGTTGACCGTGTTAGGTTTTCAACAAATTTGGGGGCCAGGGTTGGGGAGGGTTTGTCCCCTCTCAGGAGAAAGGGCCCGCGGTTTGTAACCCATGGGCTGATGGTCCCGGTTTAAAGTGGGGGGGGCTTGGTTGGTTGTCCCAAAAAATTTCCTAGAGAGTAGCTCTCCTAAATTAAGCCTAGGTTCTTGGGCCTTATAAGATCAGGGAGATTTTAATCTTTTTCTTTTCGTTTGCTTTTTCCCCGGGACATTAAGATCCATAAGTGCCACAAAGTCCTTTTGAAGATTTTTGTTGGCCAGTGGCCTGCTATGTGCCCCTGACCCTTTTTTGGTTTTGAGGGAAATCGGGGGTATGGGGTTTGAAAAAAATTTGGATTTCGTTTTTCTAGCAAAGACTCCAGTATTTGGTTAAATGGAGGGTTAGGTCGGGAAAGACAATTTTTGGGTGTTTGCTTGGCATCCATGCAGGGATTTATCCGTGGTATCTAAAAACTCATCCTGACCGACCGGGTTTTGTCAAAAAGGGTTGGGGGACCCCTCCTCGGGGGGGGGTACGGTTGTGAAGGGTTTGGTGATTCAGCAGGGGCCCCCTTTGGGTGGTTAAAAGCGGTACTGGGAAAGTTTGTGAGGACGGGGGAATCAGGTGACTGAGGGGTTTAATAAAGGGAGCTTTTCCCCCACGGGGGTTCCGGGTGATCAATTTTTTGGTCGAATCCTTTTTTCCCAGTTCCCTTGTAGCCGCTGTGTCGTGTTGCATCTCCGCTACCAGAAAAGGTTTTTCTTCTTTTGTGTTTTGCTTATTTTTGCATTTTGTTGCACTTCTTTGGGGGCCTTCGGGGTCCCCCGGGGGGGTTTGCCTTTCTTTTTAGTTCAGCCACTATTTTTTGTTCTTTTTTTTTCCCAGTTTTTTCAGTGGCGCGTTTTGATTTTGTTACACCAGAGGCAATTTTAGGTGGGAAGGTCGTTATTCAGGTGTTTTTAAAAATTTAGTAGAGTTGGTGTTTTTCGGGGTTTTTTTGGGTTTGCGTAAGTCCCCTTCCCGTTTTTTTCTATTTAGATGTTTTTCCCGGTTTTTGCTCATTCTATTTTCTTTCTGTGTCAGTATTTCCTCTGTCTAACCCCCCATTAAAATTTTTTTGGGGGCTTTCTATTATTTTTGGGGGTTTCTGCCCCCGGGGGAGATGGGCTTTCCTTTTTCTATTTTTAGGTGTAGTTAGTTTCTCCTGTGCGAGGGTCTAGGCCCAAACGTAGGAACGCCCACCTGCCCTAGTGTGGTGGTTGTGGGGGTACGCAACCCCTAGTTCCAATGCTTGGTGTGTGCCTTTTTTAATGCACTCCCAGCTCCGAAAAATAACATTTGCCTTTTTGGTTGGTACCCCCCTAGCCCCTTTCCAACACTTTGAAGAATCTTCGGGATCTCCAATACTTCGTGGGAATTTTTGGGGGTGTATTCAAATTTTTTCTAACTCCCCGAGGAACATCTGGAATGTGGGAAATGGTTTTGGGAAAGTCTAAGCCCCAAACTCTTTTTCATCAAACTTAAAAGTGGATTCCTAGGACCCAAATTTAATTTTGGGGGAGTACTTCACACAAAGGGAAAAGATGGAGGGGGGTAAGACCCAAGCCTAGGATTGGCCAAGTCCTAGAAATGTAAGGAGGTTTCACGCTTCATGGGTTTTTCCCAATTTCTAAGAGTTTCTTGGAATTTCCTGAGTGTGTACCTATCCCCACTTACCCGGGAAAGAGTCTAGGTCTCCTGGCTCCCCCCCCGCCCCGGGGCATTTTTCCCCTCAAAAGATAAAAATTTTCCCGCACCTTCCTAGTAATCCCACCCCCAGTTGCCTTCTAATGGGGGGATGCTTCAGAAGGCCGTTGGAGTATACCCCTCAGAGAACGGGTGAGAAGAATGCTTGATCCCGGGCCCCCTTTTTTTCCCAGCTTTGTCTTCGGCTGAGAGGAACTCGAGGGGGGGCAATAGAGATTTGTTGGCCTTTTATTGCCGCCTTCAAAGATGGAGACCCCCCCCCTTCGGGAGCTGCACCAAAGTCGTCCTGACAGATCTCGTAACCTTGATTTATGGGTCGGCAAAGTGCCTGACTCCTCGCCAGGCTGCAAATCTTTTCTTAAAACCAAATTTTAAATTTTTTATCATTCTTATAGCCCAGGTTTGGCAATGGAAAGGCGGGCACTCTCTAGGTTTACTCAGCAGGACACTCAATTACTCCCCCCTGATTTTTTTCCCTGACTCTAGTTCCTAGGATAAATTTTAATCAAGACCTACTTTAAGGCATCAAGGGAAACTTTCCTGCGGGTTCCCTTTTTTGGCCAACCCCCAAGGGGCGATTTTTTTTTTAAAAAGGTGTGTGGGGTTCAGGGGCACGCCTGTATTTCCGAAACATCGTTGAGAGTATTGCAAAATCTTCACGATTCCAATACGGGATGAGGAATTCTAAAAAACCGGATTTCTCTTCGTTTCTTTTGGGGCCCTTGCAGGAAGGAGTTTTAAACTTTCACTTCATGTGAAGTCTGTGCAAGATGCAAAAAACCTCGCTCCCACCCCTGGTTTTGTTACGCCTCTTCCCCCCCGCCCCCGGGGGGCCATTTCTTGGATTTTTTGGGGTTTCAACCCTCAAGGAAGAAACATTTTTGGTGGGGGTTTGTTTAAAAAAGGGACTTTTTATCCCTTTTGTCGGGTTTCCCATGAAACGCTCAACGAGATAAAAGTGTTTCGTTCTGGATCCGGGAGGTTTTTTGGGGGGGGCAATTCACTTCAAGGTTTGGAAAAAATTTCTGTGCAGCTTTGGGAATAAAGTAAACCTTTTTTCTGCTTTTATCCCCAGACAATGGACAACCGAACGAACCAAAAAAACTCGGAGCGTATCTCCGCGCTTTACTGCCACCACAGAGATTGGGGGTTATTTTCCATTGGCCTGAGTTCTCTTTAAAAAACTCTCAGAGCCCCCTCCATTTGATCTTTTTTTTTTACCCAATCTGGGTTTATACCAACATTTTCCCACGATTTCCCATAAAAATGCCTTTACCAGCGGGGCCGAAAAAATCACTTTTTACAGAAAAATGGATCTTCAAAGGAAATCGGGAATTGGCTCGGGAAGGTATAAAAAGCAGCAGTAAATTTGAAAACCCTGCACCAGCTTTTAAGGTAGGGACCGGGCTGGCTGTCAACCGAAATCTTAAGTTTGGGTTTTTCGCAAGTTGGGACATAAGTACATTGGCCCCTTTAAAAACAGTAAAATTATAATGCGTTGCTGTCGTCTTTAAATGCCTAACTATGAAATCCACCCTTTTTCTGATTCCCACCAAAGGCGGGAACACCCAATACGTTTCCTGGCGTTTTTCCTTGCCCTGGCCCGGTGTGGCATGGCAGGGAAAAATTTTTGGTGGGAAAGTTCTGATTCCATTATACAGAAATCGTTCAATATTTGATTAAAGGCAGGGCTACCCAATGGGGGCAATTTGGAACCGTCAAAACGTTTTTGCCCCTTTGCTCCCCGTTTCACAGAGGTACCCAGACAAGCCCGGTCTGGGCCTCCGGGGGGTTGTCCAAGGGGGGGTAATTAAGGTTTTTTGTCGTTCTTGAAACTCAGTTTTCCGTCCCCATTTTGCTTTCTGTCTTTCTGAGCTATCTTGCCCCCCGCAATATGGGTTTTCCTTTTAGTTCCCGCCCTGATTTTCTCCCTCTTTGCTTCTTAAGCAGCCCAATGGCAATCGGCTCAGAATTGCCGGTGAACCTGTGCCCCGCCCTGGAACCTTTGGGTATGTCTCCCGCTTTTCTTGGGAAAATGAACCTTGGGGACTCTGGAACCGCTTTTTAAAAAGACCCACGTTTTGCAGGACTTACGGTAACAGAGAAGAAGATCCAACCTTTTGTGGAGAGTGTTTGCGGGTTAAGTTACTCTGGCCTGCTTGTCTCCTGCTTCTTACTGCAAACTGTGTGACTTTTTTTGCCACTTTTATGAAGTAATAAAAGCCCTTTCTAAAAACTGTGTTCATGTTTTTTCATCGCACCCAAGCCAAGACACTATATAAACTGTACCCATAATTACAAGTTTCAAACCCAAAACTTTAGTTTTTGCTGGGTCGGGAAGGCGTTCTGCTTTTAACGTGGATATCAGACGTCCCGTTGTACTTTCTGTGAGACAGTGGTTTGATTTTCACAACCCTTCCAGGGGAGCAATTTCCCAAGTTTTTTTTTTCTGCAGTGTTTCCCAAAAGGTAAAAACTATTGTTTTTTTTTTTTTTCCCCTTTTGTGTTTCTGTAATTGGATATCAATGTCCGGGTTTAACTTTCTTGAGAAGGGGGTTTGACTTTTTCCAAAAACCCCTTCCAGTGAGCACCCCCTTAATTTTTTTTCTCTCTGCAGTTTACCCAGGTAAACCTATTGTTTTTTTTTTTTTCCCCCCTTTTCCTTTCCCTACTCCGCTTAAAAATCTGAAAAAAGGAGGCCCCCATAAGGAACTTTGCGGGTGACTGATAATATCCCTTTCAGATTTGCGATTTTAAGACCGTTTTTCAAGCCTACAGGACCCCACTAACCAATTGAAAAAGTTTGGCAGACTGCCCAGGTTTTCGGCCGGGTTTAGGTTCTAGAGGGGAGTCCGGTCCTGCCGTTGCCCAGTTCTGGGTTTTCCCCAATTGCCCCCTTTTCGTTTTGGGGGGTGAACGTGAAAAATTCGGGGATTATTTAACCCAAGCAATTTTTTTTTTCTGCACATGCTTTACAATTCCCCATGAACGATCTAAGTGCTTACTTAATTATGTTGCTTTTCCAACAGGCTTTGATGTGGGAAAACCCCTTGTTGAGACTGAGGATGAATTTTTGGATCATTTTGATGTTTTCATTTCAGCCAGGGGGGGTTTGAGCCCCAATCGGGGTGCAACGCTGAGCAGCCATGTTAACTTTGCCCCAAGGAAGCCCGGGTGCCAAAATATCCCTTGGATTTCAGGAGTGGGCCCTTTATCCCACCTGGGACAGTTCCGCCAAAAAATCTATTTTTTCGAAAGGGGGTTGTCTCCATAATTAAGGATGACTGTCGTGGACCCCCCCCACTGCGTTAGGGGACTTTTTTAACTACTATCCGTATTGTACCGCTGACTGAACGCGGGAAGAGAGAGGTCGAAGCAACCCTAACCTTTTCCCCTTCCCCCCCCAGCTAAGGAACCCTTTTATAGGATCACACAGGCCGAATGAACCCTGCAGGAAATCTTTCAAAGACGGGTTAGTGATGCACGCAAAGGAAAATCGTTTTAAAAGGAAAAAACTATGTTTTTTATTGTGGTAAGTAGGGCCTTCATTTAAACGCCCCCCCCATTTCGTAAGATACGCAGCACTCATTCACTGTGAGTTTGCGAGGGAGATCTGTCAGGGCCCCACCTCGGCTCCAGAGGAATTGCAGAACAGATCTTGTTTCTCGGACTTAAACTCCGTTACTTTGAGGACGGGTGACGTTAAACCTGCAATTTTTTAAGTTTTCTCGCGGTTTTTTCCCAGCTGAGTGTAGGAAAAAAAAATTTCATTGCTTCCTTTCCCTCAAACTCTGGGTTAACTCAGTTGGGTGTTCTCGCTTGATCGCTCGGGGGGATTGGGTTTTTTTGGATGTCTCCTTTTCTTGAACGGGGATACTTAGTGAAGAAAAGGCTACTCCGTACAGATGGAAAAATTGGATGGCTCCCCGCTGACCTTGGACCCGTGGTTTAGGAAAAGGAGCTTTTTAGGGTCCCCATGGGTAAAGATCCAAAAAACTGTCCCTTTTTTTATTCTTTTCCCCCCTTTCCCATTATTCTAGGGCACCATGGTGCAGGCTCGAACCCTACCCTTTTAAATGGGGGCCAAAGGAATTTTCACTTTTCCCGAGAAACAAGAGTCCGAAGTTTCGCTTGCTCTGTTTCCCAAAGGAACCTTCAGTCCCTGACTACCAGCTGTATACCCCGGATATGTGGGTTTTTGGACAAGAAAACGCTGACCACTTCCCCCCCACCGTCCATAGATTGTCCAATTATTTATTGCCCGGGGGCAGAGAACCCTTTTTTTTAAAATCACCCCCCGGGGGGGCCTATAAAGGCTTTAAAGGATTTCTGACGAAAACTAGCCAAGGGCTTTTTCGCCCCTTCATCTCCTGCAGGGCACCATCTTCTTTGTGGGAAAAATGATGGGTTCTGAGGCCCTGGTGCATGGGAACTTAAAAAGGTTTCATTTTAAACCCTTTTTCCATTTCCCCTTTAATCCCTGATTATTGGGAGATGCGGGTTTTGCCAAAATTTCTCTAAATTGGATTCCCGTGGGGCCATAATTAGCCCGTATTAGACCGGGGGATGAAGGGAAAGACGCAATTCGGTCACGCTATGGACATTAAATATCTATTTTTGCCTTTTGGCTGATTTCCCCCCCAGCCACTTTCCAAATTTGGGTGAATGACATCTTCGGGATCTCCAGTACATTCGGGGGATTTTTTTTGGGATGTTTTTAAATTTTTTCTAACCCCCCAAGAGGAACACAGGACATGTGAGATGGGTTTTGGGAACGGAAGAAAAAACCATCTTTAATCAACTGAAAAGTGTAATTCCTGGACGAAATTAAATTTCTGGGGTTGTTCTGTCTACACAAGGAATTATTTGGGAGGAATTTGACCCAACCATCGGTTCCAAAGTCCTAGAAAGTGAAGGGGTGCGGTTCATGGGGTTTGCCAATTTCTATGACGTTTCTTGGAATTTCTCTGAGGTAGTGTCCCCTAAAACCAACTTCCCCGGGAAAAGAGTCGGGTTCTCGGGGACTCCCCAGCCCGGGAAAGCATTTCTCGTTTTAAAAGAAAAATTTTTCCCAACCGCCCTATGGGGGTAATCCAACCCCGAACTTGCCTTTCATAATAGGGGGGATGCTTCCGATTTTCCCGGGGCTATACTCTCTCAGAGAACGGGGAGAAAAATGCTTGCATCCCTGTGTTTTTTTTTTCCCCACAGTTGTCCGGGGAGGAACTCATGTGGGAAATAGGAAGTTGTTGGCCATTTTGCCGCTTCAAAGAATGGAGACACCTTCTTCAGGGAGCTGCACCCCAAATATCGCCCCTGAAGACCATCGAAACCCTGTTTATCGGGTCGGCTAAGTGCCTGATCCTCCCCAGGCTCGCGGGAACTTTTTTAAAAAATTTAAATTTTTGCATTTCTTAAAGACCGGTTCGCGCAAGGGAAAAGGCTGATGCCCTCTGGGTTTTAATTCGCGGACACCCCCTTTTTTCTCCCCTAAGACTACTTCCTGACTCTGTTTCCCTGGGTGATTCAAAACAAGACCTACTTAAATTAAAAGGAAGCATACCTTGCGGATCCCCTTGTTGGCACACCCCGGGGGACGTAAGTCTTGCTTTAAGAATGGTTGGGATTCGGGGAAAAACGTGGGGTTTTCCGAAACAGTCTTTGAGAGTTTTGCAACTCATTCCGTTTCCCAAGTTGGGGGGCATAGGGGAATTTAAGCACAGGAATTTCTTTCTCGTTTCTTTTGGGGCCCCTTGCGGGAAGGTGTTTAAAACATGTCACTTCAGTAAATCTGTAAAGATGAAAAACACCTCGCTCCTCCCCAAAGGTCTTTTAAACCTCTTCCCACCCCGCCCCCGCCCGGGGGGTTTCCTTTTTAGGGACTTCATTGGGGGTTCCCAACCTCTCAGGAAAAAAACACCATTCTTGGTGGGTTCGTTAAAAAAAAAGGCAGCTCTTTTTTCCTTGGGTCGCTTCCCACGCAAAACAGACATCAGATGATTTTTTGAATGTGTTTCGTTTTCATGGAAGGTTTGGGTCATTTTCGGATCGAGGGGTGCAATTCATTTTGGTTTTGGAAAAATTTTTCTGTGAGCTTTGGACATTAAAGAAAACATTTTTCGGCTTTCCCCCCGACTAAGGACGCCCGAACAAACCCCAATCAAACCCTGGGCAGTATCTCCCTGCTTTATCTGCCCCACGGTGATTGGGTGGATCTACTCCAGGGCTGAGTTTTTTTATAAAAACTTCAGGCGCCTCCATAGCGTCTCCTTTTTACCCCAATTAGTATCACCCCAAATTTTTCCACGATTTTCCCTTAAAATGCCCTTTTCCAGCAGTGGCCGAAAGAATCCCTTCTTTACAGAAGAATATGGATTTTTAAAAGGAAAAAAAAATTGGAATTTGGGTCAGGAAAAGGTATAAAACAAGATAAATTTCGTAAAACCCGCACCAGCTTTTAGGTGGAGACTGGTTGGCTGAACCCAAAATCTTAATTAAGGGGTTCCATCTTAAAGTTGGGGCTAAGTAAATTGGCCCTATAAATCATAAAATTTAAAATGCCGTTGCTTTGCTTTAAAAGCCTAAAAATATGAATCCACCTGTCTTTCATGTTTCCCTTAAAGGGTGCAAACCCAAACGTTTTCCCGGACGTTCTTCCCCTTCCCCCGGCCCGGGGTGGTCGATGGTCAGGAAAATTTTTGGTGGAAAAATTTAAAATTCCCGGTTATACAAAATCGTTACAATTTTTATTAAATGGCAGGGCTTCCCGGGAGGCAACCATGGGAACCCAAAGTTTAAAGTCCTCGTTTGCTCCCCGTTTCATCAGAGGTACCCGAAAACCGGTTTAGGCCTCCGGAGGTTGTCCTAAGGGGGAGTAAGAAGGTTTTTTGTACATGTTTTTTGAAATCTTTTTTGCCCCATTTTGCCTGTCGGGGCGCTACTTGCCCTCTTTATTTGGAGTTTTCAGCTTTCATGTTTCCCCCCCTGTTTTTCCCTCTTGCTTTTTAAACAGCCCCACTGGGGCAATCAGGTTCAGAATCCCTGCAGTGAACCTGTGCCCGTCTAAAGCCTGGACCTTTTCCCAGCTATTCCCACTGAGGAACTCGAAGCATTGTGGACTCTGAACCCCCCTCTTTGAAAGACCCCCGTTTGCATCTTACGGGAACGAAGAAGATCCTGAAAAGTTGAGAGAGTGATTGTGGCTTGTTTTCTCTGGCCTGTGTGCTCCTGCTTCTGTGCTGCAACTGTGGACTATTTTTTCCAACTTTTATGAATAATACAAGATTTCTAATTTCAAACCTGTGTCTATTTTTTTCTCGACCGGGAAAGGCATTGAACTTTACATACATTTTCACAGCTTCCACGATCTGTAACGTCTTCATTCTGGGGCGGTGGACGGTTTTGGCGGTGAGACGAGGCTTCCCTCGATCAGAACGTTTATTCTCCCGGGGTGGAGGGTGTGGGGGTGGAACGGGCTTCCTCGTCTAATCTTTTTATTTTTTCCGGTCGGGGCGGTGGGGGGGAGACGGGCTTCCCTCGATCAGTAAGTTTCATTCTCCGGTAGGGAGCGGGTTTTGGCGGGGGTTAGACGAGGGTTCCTTTGATCTGTAACGTCTTCTTTTTCCGGTCGTGGGCGGTGTGCGGTGAGACGAGGCTTCCACGATCAGTAACGTCTTCATTCTCCGGTCGGTGGAGCGTGTGGCGGTGGAACGAGGCTTCCATCGATCAGTAACGTCTTCATTCTCCGGTCGGTGAGCGGTGTGGCGGTGAGACGAGGCTTCCATCGATCAGTACGTCTTCATTCTCCGGTCGGTGGAGCGGTGTGGCGGGTGAGACGAGGCTTCCATCATAGTAACGTCTTCATTCTCCGGTCGTGGAGCGGTGTGGCGGTGAGACGAGGCTTCCATCGATCAGTAACGTCTTCATTCTCGGTCGGTGGAGCGGTGTGGCGGTGAGACGAGGCTTCCATCGATCATAACGTCTTCATTCTCCGGTCGTGGAGCGGTTGTGGCGGTGAGACGAGGCTTCCATCGATCAGTAACGTCTTCATTCTCCGGTCGTGGAGCGGTGTGGCGGTGAGACGAGGCTTCCATGATCAGTAACGTCTTCATTCTCCGGTCGGGGAGCGTGTGGCGGTGAGACGAGGCTTCCATCGATCTGTAACGTCTTCATTCTCCGGTCGGTGGAGCGGTGTGGCGGTGAGACGAGGCTTCCATCGATCAGTAACGTCTTCATTCTCCGGTCGGTGGAGCGGTGTGGCGGTGAGACGAGGCTTCCATGATCAGTAACGTCTTCATTCTCCGGTCGGTGGAGGGTGTGGCGGTGAGACGAGGCTTCCATGATCATAACGTCTTCATTCTCCGTCGGTGAGCGGTGTGGCGTGAGACGAGGCTTCCTCGATCAGTAACGTCTTCATTCTCCGGTCGTGGAGCGGTGTGGCGGTGAGACGAGGCTTCCATCGATAGTAACGTCTTCATTCTCCGGTCGTGGAGCGGTGTGGCGGTGAGACGAGGCTTCATGATCGTAACTCTTCATTCTCCGGTCGGTGGAGCGGTTGGCGTGAACGAGGCTTCATCGATCGTAACTCTTCATTCTCCGGTCGGTGGAGCGGTGTGGCGGTGAGACAGTCCATCGATCGTACGTCTCATTCTCCGTCGTGGAGCGTGTGGGTGAGACGGGCTTCCATGATCATAACGTCTTCATTCTCGGTCGGTGGGCGTGTGGGGTGAGACGAGGCTCCATGATCTAACGTCTTCTTCTCGGTCGTGAGCGGTGTGGCGGTGAGAGAGGCTTCCATGATCAGTAACTCTTCATTCTCGGTCGGTGAGCGGTTGCGGTGAGACGAGGTTCCATGATCGTAACGTTTCATTCTCGGTTGCTGGGTTCTTCTGTGGCGGTGAGACGAGCTTCCTGTAGTAACGTCTTCATCTCGGTCGTGGAGGTGTGGCGGTGAGACGAGGCTTCCATCGATCAGTAACGTCTTCATTCTCGGTCGGGGTGGCTGAGAGAGGTCATGATCTGTAGTTTCATCTCCGTCGGGGGGGAGGGTATGTGTAAGCCTTTCATGTGGTGGAGGGTTCATCGTCGTAAGTCTTCATCTCGGTCGTGAGCGTGGCGGTGAGACGGGCTTCCATCGATCGTAACGTCTTCATTCTCCGGTCGGTGGAGCGGTGTGGCGGTGAGACGAGGCTTCCATCGATCAGTAACGTCTTCATTCTCCGGTCGGTGGAGCGGTGTGGCGGTGAGACGAGGCTTCCATCGATCAGTAACGTCTTCATTCTCCGGTCGGTGGAGCGGTGTGGCGGTGAGACGAGGCTTCCATCGATCGTAACGTCTTCATTCTCCGGTCGGTGAGCGGTGTGGCGGTGAGACGAGGCTTCCATCGATCAGTAACGTCTTCATTCTCCGGTCGGTGGAGCGGTTGTGGCGGTGAGACGAGGCTTCCATCGATCGTAACGTCTTCATTTCCCGGTCGGTGGAGCGGTTGTGGCGGTGAGACGAGGCTTCCATCGATCAGTAACGTCTTCATTCTCGGTCGGTGGAGCGGTTTGTGGCGGTGAGACGAGGCTTCCATCGATCAGTAACGTCTTCATTCTCCGGTCGGTGGAGCGGTGTGGCGGTGAGACGAGGCTTCCATCGATCGTAACGTCTTCATTCTCCGGTCGGTGGAGCGGTTGGCGGTGAGACGAGGCTTCCATCGATCAGTAACGTCTTCATTCTCCGGTCGGTGGAGCGGTGTGGCGGTGAGACGAGGCTTCCATCGATCAGTAACGTCTTCATTCTCCGGTCGTGGAGCGGTGTGGCGGTGAGACGAGGCTTCCATCGATCAGTAACGTCTTCATTCTCCGGTCGGTGGAGCGGTGTGGCGGTGAGACGAGGCTTCCATCGATCTGTAACGTCTTCATTCTCCGGTCGGTGGAGCGGTGTGTGGCGGTGAGACGAGGCTTCCATCGATCAGTAACGTCTTCATTCTCCGGTCGGTGGAGCGGTGTGGCGGTGAGACGAGGCTTCCATCGATCAGTAACGTCTTCATTCTCCGGTCGGGAGCGGTGTGGCGGTGAGACGAGGCTTCCATCGATCTGTAACGTCTTCATTCTCCGGTCGGTGGAGCGGTGTGGCGGTGAGACGAGGCTTCCATCGATCAGTAACGTCTTCATTCTCCGGTCGGTGGAGCGGTGTGTGGCGGTGAGACGAGGCTTCCATCGATCAGTAACGTCTTCATTCTCCGGTCGGTGGGAGCGGTGTGTGGCGGTGAGACGAGGCTTCCATCGATCAGTAACGTCTTCATTCTCCGGTCGGTGGAGCGGTGTGGGCGGTGAGACGAGGCTTCCATCGATCAGTAACGTCTTCATTCTCCGGTCGTGGAGCGGTGTGGCGGTGAGACGAGGCTTTCCATGATCAGTAACGTCTTCATTCTCCGGTCGGTGGAGCGGTGTGGCGGTGAGACGAGGCTTCCATCGATCTAGTAACGTCTTCATTCTCCGGTCGTGTGGAGCGGTTGTGGCGGTTGAGACGAGGCTTCCATCGATCAGTAACGTCTTCATTCTCCGGTCGGTGGAGCGGTGTGGCGGTGAGACGAGGCTTCCATCGATCAGTAACGTCTTCATTCTCCGGTCGGTGGAGCGGGTGTGGGCGGTGAGACGAGGCTTCCATCGATCAGTAACGTCTTCATTCTCCGGTCGGTGGAGCGGTGTGTGGCGGTTTAGACGAGGCTTCCATCGATCAGTAACGTCTTCATTCTCCGGTCGGTGGAGCGGTGTGGCGGTGAGACGAGGCTTCCATCGATCAGTAACGTCTTCATTCTCGGTCGGTGGAGCGGTGTGTGGCGGTGAGACGAGGCTTCCATCGATCGTTACGTCTTCATTCTCCGGTCGTGGAGCGGTTGTGGCGGTGAGACGAGGCTTCCATCGATCAGTAACGTCTTCATTCTCGGTCGGTGGAGCGGTTGTGGCGGTGAGACGAGGCTTCCATCGATCAGTAACGTCTTCATTCTCCGGTCGGTGAGCGGTGTGTGGCGGTGGAGACGAGGCTTCCATCGATCTGTAACGTCTTCATTCTCCGGTCGTGGAGCGTGTGGCGGTGAGACGAGGCTTCCATCGATCAGTAACGTCTTCATTCTCGGTCGGTGGAGCGGTTTGTGGCGGTGAGACGAGGCTTCCATCGATCAGTAACGTCTTCATTTCTCCGGTCGGTGGAGCGTGTGGCGGTGAGACGAGGCTTCCATCGATCTGTAACGTCTTCATTCTCGGTCGGTGGAGCGGTTTGTTGTGGCGGTGAGACGAGGCTTTCCATCGATCAGTAACGTCTTCATTCTCCGGTCGGTGGAGCGGTTGTGGCGGTTGAGACGAGGCTTCCATCGATCTGTAACGTCTTCATTCTCGGTCGGTGGAGCGGTGTGGCGGTGAGACGAGGCTCCAGATCAGTAACGTCTTTTCTCCGGTCGGGAGCGGTGTGGCGGTGAGACGAGGCTTCCATGATCAGTAACGTCTTCATTCTCCGGTCGGTGGAGCGGTGTAGTGGGGGTTTAGAACGAGGCTTCATCGATCGTAACGTCTTCATTCTCCGGTCGGTGGGGCGGTGTGGCGGTGAGACGAGGCTTCCATCGATCAGTAACGTCTTCATTCTCCGGTCGGTGGAGCGGTGTGGCGGTGAGACGAGGCTTCCATCGATCAGTAACGTCTTCATTCTCCGGTCAGGTGGAGCGGCGGTTGTGGCGGTGAGACGAGGCTTCCATCGATCAGTAACGTCTTCATTCTCCGGTCGTGGAGCGGTGTGTGGCGGTGGAGACGAGGCTTCCATCGATCAGTAACGTCTTCATTCTCCGGTCGGTGGAGCGGTGTGGCGGTGAGACGAGGCTTCCATCGATCAGTAACGTCTTCATTCTCCGGTCGGTGGAGCGGTGTGGCGGTGAGACGAGGCTTCCATCGATCTGTAACGTCTTCATTCTCCGGTCGGTGGAGCGGTGTGGCGGTGAGACGAGGCTTCCATCGATCAGTAACGTCTTCATTCTCCGGTCAGTGGAGCGGTGTGGCGGTGAGACGAGGCTTCCATCGATCAGTAACGTCTTCATTCTCCGGTCGGTGGAGCGGTGTGGCGGTGAGACGAGGCTTCCATCGATCAGTAACGTCTTCATTCTCCGGTCGGTGGAGCGGTGTGGCGGTGAGACGAGGCTTCCATCGATCAGTAACGTCTTCATTCTCCGGTCGGTGGAGCGGTGTGGCGGTGAGACGAGGCTTCCATCGATCAGTAACGTCTTCATTCTCCGGTCGTGGAGCGGTGTGGCGGTGAGACGAGGCTTCCATCGATCAGTAACGTCTTCATTCTCCGGTCGGTGGAGCGGTGTGGGCGGTGAGACGAGGCTTCCATCGATCAGTAACGTCTTCATTTCCGGTCGGTGGAGCGGTGTGGCGGTGAGACGAGGCTTCCATCGATCAGTAACGTCTTCATTCTCCGGTCGTGGAGCGGTGTGGCGGTG
>JARQOD010011806.1:0-21678 GCA_033576555.1 Oophaga sylvatica
GGGGGGCCAAAAAAATGGTCCCTCTCTGGGCTATTATTATCTGCCCCCACTCACTGGCTTTGTCTGGTTGCGAAAATAGGGCGGGAGCCCACGCATTTTTTTTCAGCAATTTTACACCTCATATATATATATACATGTCATTGAGTTTGTGACACATATATATATATATATTTATAGTTCATACACTTCTACATAGTATAATAGCCGCTAATTCAATTGCCGGCTTTTGTAAAAATGCAGAACCCGACATGAAATGACACTTGGTGTACATAGGTTAACCATGTCTTTTCATGTAGTTTGATATCTGATTTGCACAAACAATTACATGAGTGTAAGTGTGCAAAATTTCACACCTGTAGGGTTAATTAAAGGTGTAAATTCGTAGCAAAAAAGTCAGTTTTTTTACAACGAATTTACACCTTTAATTAACCCCTACAGGTGTGAAATTTTGCACACATAGACTGATGTAATTGTTTGTGCAAATCAGATAGCAAAGGACATGAAAAGACATGGTTAACCCTATGTACACCAAGTGTCATTTCATGTCGGGTGCTTCTGTCTTTTCACAGAAGACGGCTTTACCCGGCAATTGAATCAGAGGATATTTTACTATGTAGAAGTGTATAAACTATACATATATGTATATATATATGTCACAATGACATGTATATATATATATATATATATATATATATATGTATTCTATGTGTGTATATTTAGTGTTTACAAGGAAAGAAAGAGGTTTTTTTAGTTACGATATTTTGTTCCCATAGACTTACATGGGACTTCCGGTATCGGTATCGGGTATCGCCGATATTTTAATGGTATCGGCGATACCATTCCGATTCCGATACTTTTGGATATCGGAAAGTATCGCTCAACTCTAGCTACTACACAAGTAGTACCACAGTGTGCTGTAGAGAGGAGCTACTAGACAAGTAGTATAACAATGTACTGTAGAGAGGAGCTGCTAGACAAGTAGTACCACACTGGCTGTAGAGAGGAGCTACTAGACAAGTAGTACCACACTGGGCTGTAGAGAGGAGCTACTAGACAAGTAGTACCACAATGTACTGTAGAGAGGAGCTACTAGACAAGTAGTACCACAATGTACTGTAAAGAGGAGCTGTTATGTTTAGGTAGCTGAGGAGAAAAAGCAAAAACGGTAATACACCAGAGAGGCTGGAACCTATTGGATTGCAGTAACCTGAACTAACCACACAACTAGAGGCAGCCGTGGAGCGTTCCTACGTTGATCCTAGACGTCTCGTCACAGCCTGAGAGATAACTACACCTAAAGGCAGAAAGATGAAAGCTATCTGCCCCGGAGCAGATCCCCAAAGAAAATAGGAAGCCCCCAAACATATAATGGCGGTTAGACAAGAAGATAGCACTGACACAGACAGAAAATAGAAAGAGCAAACGTTGGGCCCAATCTGTCTAGACAGAAAAGTACAGGAAAGAATTCTGACTGCAATCCAACAAAAACCCTAAAAAATACCGAGCACTTCTGATTGCCAAAAAACCTGAGATCACACGATCTCTACCACCTAAATCAGATCTCTGGTGTAACAAACAAAGCCGCAGCCACTGAAAAAACAGGAAAAAGCAAATGAACAAATAACAGTGGCTCCAGATAAATTGAGAGGAGCACAGGCCCCAGGAGGGGACCTGGCTGACCGCCACAAAAGTGCAGAGAACTATGAAAAAAGCAAGCACAAAAAGAAAAGCAGAACATATCTTATCTGAAAGCAGCAGGTGTAGGCAAGACTCCAGCAACTTCCAAATGAACCAGGAACCACAATTGAGACAAGAACAATTGATCACCGGCGACCATCATGGGAGGGAACCTCCCTTATATCAGTCCAGTCAGTGATCCCAGATTGCCATTCCTCGCTGAAATGTTCACTACTGTCTGTAACCACCAGAGGGAGCCTCTGCTCAGAAACCATCTCTAGCACATTCACAACAAGGAGCTACTAGACATGAAGTACCACACTGGGCTGTAGAGAGGAGATACTAGACATGTCGCACCACAATGTACTGTAGAGAGGAGCTACTAGGCATGAGTACCACACTGGGCTGTAGAGAGGAGCTACTAAACATGTAGTACCATACTGAGCTGTAGAGAGGAGCTACTAGACATGAAGAACTACATTGGCTGTAGAGAGGAGAAACTAGACATGTATACCACAATGTACTGTAAGAGGAGCTACTAAACAAGTAGTACCACAATGTACTGTAGAGAGGAGCTACTAGACATGTAGTACCACAATGTACTGTAGAGAGGAGCTACTAAACAAGTAGTACCACAATGTACTGTAGAGAGGAGATACTAGACAAGTAGTACCACAATGTACTGTAGAGAGGAGCTACTAAACAAGTAGTACCACAATGTACTGTAGAGAGGAGCTACTAAACAAGTAGTACCACAATGTACTGTAGATAGGAGCTACTAAACAAGTAGTACCACAATGTACTGTAGAGAGGAGCTACTAGACATGTAGTACCACAATGTACTGTAGAGAGGAGCTACTAAACAAGTAGTACCACAATGTACTGTAGAGAGGAGCTACTAGACATGTAGTACCACAATGTACTGTGGAGAGGAGCTACTAGACAAGTAGTACCACAATGTACTGTAGAGAGGAGCTACTAGACAAGTAGTACCACAATGTACTGTGGAGAGAAGCTACTAGACAAGTAGTACCACACTGTACTGTAGAGAGGAGCTACTATACAAGTAGTACCACAATGTACTGTAGAGAGGAGCTACTAGACATGAAGTACCACAATGTACTGTAGAGAGGAGCTACTAGACATGAAGTACCACAATGTACTGTAGAGAGGAGCTACTAGACATGTAGTACCACAATGTACTGTAGAGAGGAGCTACTAGACAATGTAGTACCACAATGTACTGTAGAGAAGAGCTGTGATGATGCTGTGCTGGAATTGCTGTCCTCATCTTTTTTTTTTTTTGTACTGTGAAAGCCCTCCTTCTCTCTGCAGCTCTCATACTTCCCTTCCCTCCCCTGTCAGCCTGCACTCAGGCAGTGTAATGTGAGCGCATAGCGAAAGTTATCCCGCTTCACGCAGGGTCCTGCATGTCCGAACACGACAGTTCTTCTATAAACCTGTGAGAGTTCTACTTTTTAGTGTAATAAACGTGGGAGAGTCGCTAGAAACACGAAAGTTACTGTGTTGAACCATGCGCCGACGGCATCGTTCCCGTGGTACCCGTGAACCCGTAACTCCAACAGAGCCCAGAATGAATTCTCGGGTGCCCCATGAGCTATGTCACCCAAGTTTGGGTTATTTGAACCATTATTTCAAGCAAGATCATTGATGGTGCCGTTATTCTGCTAGAGTTCCCGCCGAGTTAGAACCTATGATAATGCAGAGCTCAACCTAGCTTGCAGCCAGCGAGGTGGCTAGAGGACACCCTTTTGTGAGTCAGAAGCTGACAGCATAAGTCTTACAGTGAAGTTCCTTAGAGGATTCTTCTGCTGGATGGCTGAGTAAGAGATCCCAATGAACTATGACGTGTTTCTCCTATCCCCCAGCCTGGCTTGCCTGAATGATCTAACTCATGTGAGTATCTTCATTCTAAACCTATTTTATTTTATAACTGCATCGTACATAACTATATTGTCTCAGTTGTGTACATCTTTTTATATTGTATAAGCATTGCCTGATTTTTTTTTAAGGAATAACCTATAAATTTATTAGTTGTTTTCTGCTCTATAAACAATTTGCACTGCCTGAGCCCTACGCTACTGTTTTGGGGTTGCTACGGACCCTCTTGATAAATTGTTCATCAAAAGCCGTAGCTGGTGGCAGCTAAAAGGAAGGGTGTAAAGTGTTAATCTATTGGGGGACGCTGGCAGTGACGAGCGGGGTTTATAAGGGTACTGCCTGGCTGCAGCCAGAGTAATCATAATTCCCTCACTGCAGCGTGCCCAATAGCCAGCACACACCAAGTGACCCGTCTGGCGACTAATTATCCTAGGTGCAGTTCCCTGACTGACCTGAGGGTAAAGGGGGGCGCCAGAGAGCTGCAAGTTCCTAAGTGGAAGTGGATAGTTATAAATCCCTGCAGATTACTGGGTCGGACGGCAGCAGCCGTCGTGTGTGTGCACGTTCCATCACATGTGGTGGCAGCGGTGGGATCACAAGCCGTGACCCCCGGCTACCGTGTGGCGGACTGTGTGCCCGTTCTTCACACTACTAGACAAGTAGTACCACAATGTACTGTAGAGAGGAGCTACTAGACAAGTAGTACCACAATGTACTGTGGAGAGGAGCTACTAAACAAGTAGTACCACAATGTACTGTAGAGAGGAGCTACTAGACAAGTAGTACCACAATGTACTGTGGAGAGGAGCTACTAAACAAGTAGTACCACAATGTACTGTAGAGAGGAGCAACTAGACATGTAGTACCACAATGTACTGTAAAGAGGAGCTACTAGACAAGTAGTACCACAATGTACTGTAGAGAGAAGCTACTAGACAAGTAGTACCACAATGTACTGTGGAGAGGAGCTACTAGACAAGTAGTACCACAATGTACTGTGGAGAGGAGCTACTAAACATGTAGTACCACAATGTACTGTGGAGAGAAGCTACTAGACAAGTAGTACCACAATGTACTGTGGAGAGGAGCTACTAAACATGTAGTACCACAATGTACTGTGGAGAGAAGCTACTAGACAAGTAGTACCACAATGTACTGTAGAGAGGAGCTACTAGACAAGTAGTACCACAATGTACTGTGGAGAGGATACTAGACAAGTAGTACCACAATGTACTGTAGAGAGGAGCTACTAGACAAGTAGTACCACAATGTACTGTGGAGAGAAGCTACTAGACAAGTAGTACCACAATGTACTGTAGAGAGGAGCTACTCGAACAAGTAGTACCACAATGTACTGTAGAGAGAAGCTACTAGACAAGTAGTACCACAATGTACTGTGGAGAGGAGCTACTAGACAAGTAGTACCACAATGTACTGTAGAGAGGAGCTACTAGACAAGTAGTACCACAATGTACTGTAGAGAGGAGCTACTAGACCAAGTAGTACCACAATGTACTGTAGAGAGGAGCTACTAACCAAGTAGTACCACAATGTACTGTGGAGAGGAGCTACTAGACAAGTAGTACCACAATGTACTGTAGAGAGGAGCTACTAGACAGTAGTACCACAATGTACTGTAGAGAGGAGCTACTAGACAAGTAGTACCACAATGTACTGTAGAGAGGAGCTACTAGACAAGTAGTACCACAATGTACTGTGGAGAGGAGCTACTAGACCAGTAGTACCACAATGTACTGTAGAGAGGAGCTACTAGACAAGTAGTACCACAATGTACTGTGAGAGGAGCTACTAGACAAGTAGTACCACAATGTACTGTTAGAGGAGCTACTAGACAGTAGTACCACAATGTACTGTAGAGGGGAGCTACTAACAAGTAGTACACAATGGACTGTAGAGAGGAGCTACTAGACAGTAGTACCACAATGTACTGTAGAGAGGAGCTACTAGACAAGTAGTACCACAATGTACTGTAGAGAGGAGCTACTAGACATGAGTACCACAATGTACTGTAGAGAGGAGCTACTAGACAAGTAGTACCACAATGTACTGTGGAGAGGAGCTACTAGACATGAAGTACCACAATGTACTGTAGAGAGTAGCTACTAGACATGAAGTACTACACTGGGCTGTAGAGAGGAGCTACTAGACAAGTAGTACCACAATGTACTGTAGAGAGGAGCTACTAGACAAGTAGTACCACAATGTACTGTAGAGAGGAGCTACTAGACAAGTAGTACCACAATGTACTGTAGAGAGGAGCTACTAGACATGTAGTACCACAATGTACTGTAGAGAGGAGCTACTAGACATGAAGTACCACAATGTACTGTAGAGAGGTGCTATTATACTTGTAGTACCACATTGGGCTGTAGAGAAGAGCTACTAGACATGTAATACCACCACATGTACAGTGAAGTACATGTCTAGTAGCTCTGCTCTACAGTGAGGACAGTACTACTTGTCTAGTAGCTCCTCTCTACAGTACAGTGCGGTACTAGATGTCTAGTAGATCCGCTCTACAATGCAGATAGTACTACATGTCTACAATTTACTGTTTACAGTAAAGCTACTAGACATGTAGTACTGCACTGTACTGTACAGAGGAGCAATTAGACAGCTAGTACCGCACTGTACTGTAGAGAGGAGCTACTAGACATGTAGTATTGTACTGTAGAGAGGAGCTACTAGACATGTAGTACAGCAATTTACTGTAGAGAGGAGCTACTAGACGTGTAGTACTGCACTGTACTTTCCTGTGGTGGCTGCTGGCTGCTATTTTTAGGCTGGGGACCCAATATCCATGGCCCTTATCAGACTTTGAATTCCAGCCCCCAGCTGTCTACTTTAGCATAAGTGGTTGTCAAAAATGGGGCGGACCCACATTGTTTTTTTTACATTTTTTAAATACTTTTAATTAACAGCACAGGGACTCCTCTATTCATGATTACCAGTTATGATAAAGCTGACAGCTGAGGGTCTCAGCTTGCAGCTGTCAGTTTTGCCTGCACTGGTTATCAAATATAAAACAGACCCCATGTCATTGTTTTTATTTATTTATTTATTTATAGCGTAGGCATCAGCTGATGAATTCTCCCATCAGCAGAGCCTGCTCTTGCTGCTATCAGCGACAGAAGACATAGGCTGATAGGAGTAGTACTACTTAAGTCAGTCGGTGCCTCCGTGTCCGACGGTAAGATTTTACCACCAGTCACAGCTGCTGGCTCACGCTGTCTTCTGACCTTACCGCTGGTTAGAGGCAGTGATTGCAGATGACATGGCAAAGAATGGCTGTTTGGGCCCCCCATTCATCTGAACGGGGTTCGGGTAATGTGTAGCCCTGGTGTGAAGGCACACACAGTACCCTGGAGGATGTGCGGAGAGGTAACAGTTTAATGCTCAATAAACATTCACTCCACCACACACTTGGACACACCCATAGGGTATGTAGCCAGTAGTCAGTTTCCTGTCGTGAGACAGGCCAGTTCAGTCTGTGAGAGTGCAGTCTGTGCAGGAGGGAAGAAGAGTTAGCAGCAGAAACTTCAGTCTCCTGTCCCAAGGACAGTGAAGTTCAGTCGACGTGCTCCTGAACTAGAAGATTACTGAGCACCTGCTAGCGAGCTCCAAGGAAGAAGCAAGAAGGGACTGACTTGCATTACCTTAGGAAGTGTGGAGTGCTTATGCTACAAGCGCGAACAGGGCGAAGGGCGCAGTGGAAGAAGATATAGCAGTGCATTAAGGATTGGACTATCCTGCACATTGTTACCGGTCACTGGGGACCGAAGTGTCACTCACTACAGCTTCAGGCGTAGTGGTAGAAAAACCAGAGTCTTACTGGACCTTAGGTCACAGAAAGCAGCCCTTGGAGTGTCGGTACGTAACTGGGGTCAGGGAGAGTGGGAACCTTGAGTCGATGCAGGACAACAGTAGGAACTCAGCTCTCTCAAAGGAAGGCTCCGACCACAAAACTGACCGGGCAGTACAGCTAAGGAGTTAGCTGGAGAATTCGGAGTGAACTTAGCTCTATGCTAGTTGGACTCATCATATTGGAAGTAAAGGAGGCCCCTAACCTGTTCAGCTGTTATCTCGAAGCACATCCTCCACCCGACCAGCCTCCCTGGGACCTGCCTAAACATCTGACAAGTAAAAGGTATGGAAAGACGCTGGATGGTGTGAGACTGATTTTTTATCTGCACCCGACATCATTAACCATAGACTTTGAGGGACCAGTCCCACCTGTGGGGGACCCGTCATCTAGCTGCCACAACATCCCCTCAGAGATCTACAGCAGCGCTGGTCTTAGTGACTAGAAAACTACAGGTGGCGTCACGAACTGTTATCTACTAATCCCCTGTAAATAATTCCCCCCCATCATACGCCTGACCGCCAGGGCCACGGACCGAGCCACGCTACCAGTGACATTCCCTATAGAAATCTACAGGCTCGGCTCCGAGTACCCCATTGCCCTGGTAACCCACAATTGTGGTGCGGGTCACAACAAAAACTTGGCGTCACGAACAGGATGCGAAACTCGCAAAATTGCGAGCCCTGTGTGCCTGTGGAGGTGTTTTTGTGAAAAAGGACTGTTTGCTATTTTTGGCGCTAAAATCCGCCATTTTGCCGCCAAATTCGCGCCCTCAGGCGCTGGAGAAGAAGGTGGGCGTGGATTCGTGGGCGTGTACCCCCCTGTGGCGCGAAGAGAATGCCTGCCCTCTCAAAGTGCTATTACAATATGCGATCCTGCCCTACAGCAAAGGAGGTCCGCCTCCTCTTCACCTTCCCTGCGAAGAGGAGGAGACGCAAACCCCGCCTCCACGGAAGAGACCGGACGGCTCTGGTAGAAGAAGAGAGACTGTTCTGGAACATGATAGAGGCAGGACGTGTGCAGCCGAGCAGGGAAGCGGTGGAAGGCAGGCCCCGTTCCCCAGCCAAGCTGCCACTAGAACCAGAACCATCTGTGGTCCTGCACCTGCAGCAAGCCTTGCTGGAGCTGCAGAGGGAGAATGCAGTGCTCAGAAGATTAATCCAGCGCCATGCAGACTTGCAGGAGACAGAGAGACGCTGGCGTGCCCAGATACAGCGGCTGCTGTGGGACGCAGTGCTCTCTCCCACAAGCATAATGCCGTCTCCTGATTTCCCACGTTCCCTGCTGAAGAAAGCTGAAGGAAAACCGGAGGCCGCCCCCAAAAGTGCTGTACCTGATCCCACCGGAGGAGAAGTGGAAGCGAAGGAGGCTGAGGAGGTCCTGCCCGTTCCGGAGTGCCAGCCCGGCAAGGAGGCCGCAGCAGATTACAGATCCTCGGTAGGGACACCGGAGGAAACCCAGCCGTCTGTGATGGAGCAGCGACAGCAGCAGGTTAGTGCGTCCCCAACTGAGCCATTGCGCACACCTGCTTCCTGCTCTGCATCACACCAGCATTGTGCATCGGCATCGCCCCCTGCGTACACCTCTACATCGCAACCTGCGACCCATTCCACATCGCAATCAGCGGTCTACACGACGTCGCGCACGGCGACTATTTCTGCATCACGAGAGAAAGTGGCTATTACAGCGACGCAGACAGCGTCTCACAAGGAGGAAGCGCCCGGCGTGCCCCAAGCGGTTCGCACAAGGACTGTTGCGACCCAAACCCTGATAGCAGGTCACGACCTGTTTGTCATGTGCTCTAAGGAGCATCGCATTGTTCCAGCCCCCGGGGTGGAAAATATCATTGAAGTCTGCAAGAAAATGTGAAGACCGGTAGGACCCAGACAGGGTTTACCGCAACTAAGAAGATGTAAAAAGTTTTTGATAAAAGAAATAATTGCTGTTTTGCACTTTGTTGCTATGTATAGGGTTTACATAGTTTTATATATAATGAGTAGAATGCCCGGCTGGGTACCAGAGTGAAAATTTGAAAAAGTTGATTGCATAGTTTTACATATAGAATGCCCTGGTTGGGTAAATACCGTGAGAAGTATAATGTGAGTTTCAGAAGTTAACAATATGTGTCTTTTATTATGTCATGGACTGAGAGGTTGAGGACTGTGCCAGCCCAGAACTTATCTTTGTACATAGTTGCGCTTCGGTGCATTATATTGGTTTTACATGAAACCACAGCACAATTATTACCTCTGAATATAAAACCCGTGTGGTGTGGCACTGAGCGAGGTCTGCAGCCAGAAGTCCTGCAGCCCACCCAGGACCCACGTTGAAGGTTTGGTGCGGGTCCTTCACAAGAATATTGTTGATATGATATATTTATGGAAAGTATGTTTTGTATTTTTCTATGTCTAATGTTTGAATGCAACGTTTAAGAAATTCTTACCTCCCGGATGGGAAGAGTTTAATGTTTATTGTTAATACAAAACAAAATGTCTTCTTGTATTTCACAGCCCGGGAGTGCTGTATTTTACCATGGGGGAATGTGTAGCCCTGGTGTGAAGGCACACACAGTACCCTGGAGGATGTGCGGAGAGGTAACAGTTTAATGCTCAATAAACATTCACTCCACCACACACTTGGACACACCCATAGGGTATGTAGCCAGTAGTCAGTTTCCTGTCGTGAGACAGGCCAGTTCAGTCTGTGAGAGTGCAGTCTGTGCAGGAGGGAAGAAGAGTTAGCAGCAGAAACTTCAGTCTCCTGTCCCAAGGACAGTGAAGTTCAGTCGACGTGCTCCTGAACTAGAAGAATACTGAGCATCTGTTAGCGAGCTCCAAGGAAGAAGCAAGAAGGGATTGACTTGCATTACCTTAGGAAGTGTGGAGTGCTTATGCTACAAGCGCGAACAGGGCGAAGGGCGCAGTGGAAGAAGATATAGCAGTGCATTAAGGATTGGACTATCCTGCACATTGTTACCGGTCACTGGGGACCGAAGTGTCACTACAGCTTCAGGCGTAGTGGTAGAAAAACCAGAGTCTTACTGGACCTTAGGTCACAGAAAGCAGCCCTTGGAGTGTCGGTACGTAACTGGGGTCAGGGAGAGTGGGAACCTTGAGTCGATGCAGGACAACAGTAGGAACTCAGCTCTCTCAAAGGAAGGCTCCGACCACAAAACTGACCGGGCAGTACAGCTAAGGAGTTAGCTGGAGAATTCGGAGTGAACTTAGCTCTATGCTAGTTGGACTCATAATATTGGAAGTAAAGGAGGCCCCTAACCTGTTCAGCTGTTATCTCGAAGCACATCCTCCACCCGACCAGCCTCCCTGGGACCTGCCTAAACATCTGACAAGTAAAAGGTATGGAAAGACGCTGGATGGTGTGAGACTGATTTATTTATCTGCACCCGACATCATTAACCATAGACTTTGAGGGACCAGTCCCACCTGTGGGGGACCCGTCATCTAGCTGCCACAACATCCCCTCAGAGATCTACAGCAGCGCTGGTCTTAGTGACTAGAAAACTACAGGTGGCGTCACAAACTGTTATCTACTAATCCCCTGTAAATAATTCCCCCCATCATACGCCTGACCGCCAGGGCCACGGACCGAGCCACGCTACCAGTGACATTCCCTATAGAAATCTACAGGCTCGGCTCCGAGTACCCCATTGCCCTGGTAACCCACAATTGTGGTGCGGGTCACAACAGTACCATTATGGAACCAGAACCGAAGTTTTTTTAAACATTCGGCCAAACCCGCTGTGATAAGTGATGTGCTGGAATTGCTGTCCTCATCTCTTTTTTTTTTTTGTACTGCTGAAAGCCCTCCTTCTCTCTGCAGCTCTCATACTTCTCCCTTCCCCCCCTGTCAGCCTGCACTCAGGCAGTGTAATGTGAGCTGCCAGTGCTGGAAGTTTTCCCGCTTCACCGCAGGGGTCCTGCATTGTCCGAACACGTGCTTTCTTCCTATAGCAGCCATGTTGGAGTATTCATTCTTTTTTTGGTTAATAACACGGTGGGAGCATTCGCTAGAAACACGAACGTCACTGTGTTGAACCATGCGCCGACGGGCATCGTTCCCATGGTACCGGTGAACCCGTAACTCCAACAGAGCCCGAGAAATGGAATTCTCGGGTGCCCCATGAGCTATGTCACCCAAGTTTGGGTTCATTTGAACCATTATTTCAAAGCAAGACCATTGATAGGTCTGCCGTTATTCTGCTAGGTTCACAGAACGAGTTATGAACCTTATGATATTGCAGAGCTCAGACCATAGCTTGCAGCCAGGGAGGTGGCCAGAGGACCAGCCCTTTTTGTGAGGTCAGAAGCTGACATGCATAAGTCTTACAGTGAAGTTCCTTAGTAGTAGTCTTTCTGCTGGGATGTGCTGAGTAAGAGATCTCCCAATGAACTATGACGTGTGGCTCCTTCCCCCAGCCTGGCTTGCCTGTATATGATCTAACTATCATGTGAGTTATCTTTCATTCTTAATCCTATTTTATTTTAACTGCATCTGTACATAACTATATTGTCTCAGTTTGTTACATCTTTTTATATTATATAAGCACTGCCTGATTTTTTTAAGGAATAAACCTATAAATTTATTAGTTTGTTTCTCCTGCTCTATAAACGAATTTGCACGTGCCTGAAGTACTACGCTACTGTTTTGGGGTTGCTACGGACCCTCTTGATAAATTGTTCATCAAAAGCCGTAGCTGGTGGCAGCTAAAAGAAAGGGGTGTAAAGTGTTAATCTATTGGGTGACGCTGGCAGTGACGCAGCGGGTTTATAAGGGTACTGCCTGGCGGCAGCCAGGAGTAATTATAATTCCCTCACTGCAGCGTGCCCAATAGCCAGCACACATCCAAGTGACCCGTCTGGCGACTAATTATCCTAGGTGCAGTTCCCTGACTGACCTGAGGGTAAGGGGGCGCCAGAGAGCTGCAAGTTCCTAAGTGGAAGTGGGATAGTTATAAATCCCTGCAGTTTACTGGGTCGGACGGCAGCAGCCGTCGTGTGTGTGCACGTTCCATCACATGTGGTGGCAGCGGTGGGATCACAAGCCGTGACCCCGGGCTACCGTGTGGCGGACTGCGTGCCCGTTCATCACATATTGGTGGCAAGCGGTGGGATTATAGAGCATTAGTGATCTGGTTTGAGCAATCATTCCATTCACTAAAAAACTTGCACGGTTCTTCAGCGACCCTGCAGCTAAAGTTTTGGAGAACAGACTCAGTGTTTATTAGTCCTGAGACAATTGTGTGTACTTGCGGTTACCCTCCCTTCTCTTTGTTTTTCTATCCTATCTTTTATTTGGCAACCATGGCTACCATAGGAGCAAGTTGGTTCGACAAGCAGAGCAAGGACACCCTTGTGGGAATCTGCAAGTACCACGGCCTTGTCCACACGAACCGAACCAAAGGCCAACTGGTCCAGGCCCTGAAGGAGCTGGGCGAGCATCGGAGCGTGGCGGGCGCAGGAGCAGAGGCCCAACCCCTGACTGCTTACACCCAGAGAGAGGTGGACCCTTACCTGCGGGCGGCCCTGGAGGGACTCACCGCTGACAACCGGGAAGAACGCCTGAGGCTGATCCAGCAAGCTCAAGAGAGAGCCGACCAGCGAGAGGCCAAACAGCGAGAGGCTGAGAGAGCCGAGCGCCAAGCCCAGCGGGAGGCCGAGCGGGAGGCTGAGAGAGCCGAGCGGGAAGCTCAGAGAGCCCATGAACTGGAGCTGCTCAGACAAGGGGCAATGCCCTCCACAGCCCAGAGCAGTACACCCAGCAGCTCTCAGAGTCCCAAGCCCCGGCCGGAGCACTTTCCCATGCTGGAAAAGGAAGGAGACTTGGACACTTTTCTGCGGGCCTTTGAGAAAGTCTGCAGACAGTACCGGCTGCCTTCCGACCAATGGGCCAGGTACTTGACCCCCGGGCTAAAGGGCAAAGCTTCGGAGGCGTTCGCTTCCCTTGCGCCAGATCAAGACAGTGACTATGAGGCCATCAAGCAGGCCCTGATCGCCAAGTACCAGCTAACCCCTGAGGTATACCGAAAGAAGTTCCGGAACCTCCAACGTGGCCCACACGACAGTTATAGCGATGTGGTGCAAGGACACCGGAACCACTTTGACCAGTGGATCCATGGACTGTCAGTTGACACCTATGAGGAGCTGAAAGACCTGATGATCAAAGACCAGTTCCTGCATCTGTGCCCAGCTGAGGTCCGACAGTTCATCCTGGACCGAGAACCAGAGGACGCGGTCACAACAGCCCGGATCGCCGACAGCTATGAGGCCAACCGGAAACCCGAGGTGCGGAAGGCCGTCACCACCCGTTGGGGAGGGGGTAAGCCTGCAACCAACCCCAGTGCCCCTGCCAGTCGTCCCTCTGGAGGCACTATCCCCTTTGCCAGCGCCAGGCCTACATCAGACCCCCGCCAGTGTTTCTCCTGTAAAAGGACTGGTCACATCAGCGCCACCTGTCCGGAGAGGCAGAAGAACCCCCCAGCCAAGGCCTCTGGGCCCAACGCCTCGGTTCTTTTGGTGGGTGGTGTGGTGGGGAGGGTTTATGACAATGTGCAGCCCGTCCGCGTGGGGGTCCGTCTTGCTACAGGCCTCAAGGACACCGGGGCTGAACGAACCCTCATCCGACCCGAACTGGCGGCCCCTGAAGAGTTGATTCCGGGGAAAACCCTAACTGTCACAGGATTGGGGGCGTCCACTACCCCTTGCCGATAGCCCGAGTTTTCATTGACTGGGGTACCGGGAGCGGGGTGAAGGAAGTGGGGGTGTCCGAAAACCTGCCCACTGATTTTTATTGGGGACTGATCTGGGGAGGATGGTGGCGTACTATGTCCCTGACACCCCTTCCCAATCTGATGATAAGGTTAACGTTAACCATGATGTTGATGTTGATGATGATGGGAAACTGATTGTGTTACCTGCTAATGCTTCGCGAAGTGATGATGCAACTGATAACCTTTCTTTCCCTAGGAATGATGTTGATAGTGATGTATCTGTGCCATCTGAATCTGTTAACCCTTTCTCTGAAGTGGTAGATGTGTCCACAGGTACAGGAGCGTTCAGTCCCGTCGCTCTGCGGAGTGAGACGGCTGAGGAACCCCTAGCAGGAGCAAGCGACAGTGCTCAAGGAAATGGGGAGGTGCATGGGAACCGGGAGGAAGGTGACGCCATGACACTGACCAGTGCCACCGAGGAAGGTAACTGGCCAATAAGTAGCACTGCTCCTGAAGTGTTGGGGGTGGATGGGGAGGTAGAGCCCATAGCAGCGCAGGCTGATGGGTCTATAGAAATCCCCGGGGAGACTGCATATGTAGCTGCTGTCACCCGCAGTCAGAGTGCCCGGATCGCAGGTAGCGCCCTGCCATCTGGACCCTCCTCCGCTACAGGAGAGACTGAACCAGAGGTGGACCCAGAGCCGGTCCCAGAGGGTCCCAGTGAGGAAGGAACCCTGACGTCACTTCTGGCTGCCTCCAGCCAGGAGTTCCAGGCCGCTCTGCACTCAGATGCGAGCCTGGGGAACTTGAGGCACCTCGCCGAGATGCCCACCTCCGTGACTGATAAGGAGAGGGTGTTCTGGGAACGAGGAAGGTTGTACCGGGAGACAGTACCCGGAGATTCCCAAAAGGAGTGGTTGAGGGGGAAACAGCTGGTCGTCCCGCACCAGTTCCGAGGTGAGTTGTTGAGGATTGCCCATGAGATTCCACTTGCTGGACACTTGGGGATTAGCAAAACTAAGGCACGGCTGTCTCAACACTTCTATTGGCCCAAGATGGGGACAGATGTGACTAACTACTGCCGCTCCTGTATCACCTGTCAAAGAGTGGGGAAGGCGGGGCCTGCTCTTAAGGCTCCCCTGATCCCGTTGCCAGTGATAGAGGAGCCTTTCCAGAGGATCGCGGTGGACATTGTGGGCCCGCTGGCCGTCCCCAGCAGCTCTGGAAAGCAATACATCCTGACTGTGGTAGACTACGCTACCCGGTACCCGGAGGCGGTAGCTCTGTCCTCAACTAGGGCAGATAAGGTGGCAGATGCACTGGTGACCATCTTTTCATGGTAGGATTTCCCAGGGAGATGCTTACCGATCAAGGGACCCAATTTATGTCTCGCCTAAAGAAGGCTCTCTGCAGCAAAATGCAGGTGACGCGTATGGTATCGAGTGCGTATCACCCACAGACCAATGGTTTGTGTGAGCGCTTTAACGGTACCCTCAAACAGATGCTCCGCATGCTGGTTGAGACCCAGGGACGCGATTGGGAGCGGTACCTCCCACACCTGCTATTTGCCTACAGAGAAGTCCCGCAGGCCTCGACGGGGTTCTCCCCCTTCGAGCTCCTGTATGGTAGGCGTGTCCGGGGACCCCTTGGGTTGATAAGAGAATCCTGGGAAGATGAGCCAAACCCCACGGAAGTGTCCATCGTGGATTATGTCATGCGCTTCCGCGACAAGATGCAGACCTTGACGCAGTTGGTGCATGACAACATGACGCAGGCTCAGGCTGACCAGAAGCACTGGTACGACCAGAACGCCCGGGAGCGGACCTACCAGGTGGGTCAAAAGGTGTGGGTGCTGGTCCCCGTACCAAAGGATAAGCTTCAGGCAGCCTGGGAAGGCCCGTACGTCGTGCACCAACAGCTCAACCCAGCCACCTACGTGGTCACGCTTGACCACACTCGGGGTAGGCGCAAGGCCTTTCACGTCAACATGATGAAGGCCCATCACGAACGTGAAGCCTGTGTCCTACCGGTCTGCAATCTGCCCGAGGACGGGGAAGAGGATCCCCTCCTAGACATGCTGGCCCAAGCTAATGCCAATGGGTCCATTGAGGACATGGAGGTAAATGCCTCGCTAACCGTCTCCCAGCGGTTGCAGTTGCTGACCACTCTGGAACCCTTCCGGGCCGAGTTCACGAACCGACCCGGAAGGACCGAGTTGGCAGTCCACGAGGTGGACACCGGGAATCACGCCCCGTTACGGCGGACACCTTATCGGATCTCTGAGGAAGTGCAGCAGATTATGCGCCAGGAGATCCATGAGATGTTGCAGCTGGGGGTGATCCGGCAGTCCAAAAGCGCGTGGGCCTCACCTGTAGTTCTCGTGCCAAAAAAGGATCGGACCACCCGGTTCTGCGTGGACTACAGGGGCTCAACGCCATCACTACCTCTGATGCGCACCCAATGCCACGCATCGAGGATCTGCTGGAGCGGTTGGCGAATGCCAAGTACATATCCATCATGGATCTGAGTCGGGGATACTGGCAGATTCCCCTGAGCCCGGCGGCGCAGGAGAAATCTGCCTTTATCACCCCTTTTGGACTGTACGAGTCCACGGTCATGCCTTTGGGCATGAAGAATGCCCCTGCCACTTTCCAGCGGATGGTCAACCACCTGCTTCAGGGACTGGAGGAGTACGCTGTGGCGTACCTGGACGACATTGCCGTCTTCAGTTCCACCTGGGAGGAACACCTTCAGCATCTCCAGGAGGTGCTCAAGCGTATTCACCAGGCAGGTCTGACCATCAAGCCGGGAAAATGCCAGATGGGCATGAGGGAGGTCCACTACCTGGGGCACCGGGTAGGCGGGGGTTCCATGAGTCCAGAGCCCGAGAAAGTGGACGCGATCGTGTCCTGGCCCACCCCCAGGACCAAAAAGCAGGTGAAGTCCTTCCTGGGCACTGCAGGGTACTATAGGCGTTTCGTACCGAACTATAGCGCCATTGCAAAACCCTTGACGGACCTCACCAAGGGCGGTCTACCCCAAACAGTCAACTGGACAGATGGCTGTGAGGCGGCATTCCGAGCTTTGAAAACAGCCCTGTGCAGCTCTCCAGTGTTGAGAGCCGTCGACAGCAGTCGGCCCTTCCTGGTACAGACTGATGCCAGCGAATTTGGCCTCGGTGCTGTACTCAGCCAGGTTGATTCGGGGGACCAGGAGCACCCCGTGTTGTACCTGAGCCGGAAACTTCTGCCAAGGGAAGTGGCATACTCCACCATCGAGAAGGAGTGCCTGGCCATGGTCTGGGCACTGCAACGTTTGCAGCCCTACCTGTATGGGCGCACCTTCAAGGTGGTCACCGACCACAACCCTCTGAGCTGGCTGCACACAGTGTCCGGAACCAATGGTAGGTTGCTACGCTGGAGCCTTGCCCTGCAGCAGTATGATTTTGCCGTACAACACAAGAAAGGCAGTGATCATGGGAATGCTGATGGGTTATCACGACGTGGCGAACCGCTGAGGTGCGCATGTCGGATTACCGACAGGTCATGCCTCCGTAGCGCCCTCAAAGGGGGGGAGGTGTGATGAGTGCTGTGCTGGAATTGCTGTCCTCATCTCTTTTTTTTTTTTGTACTGCTGAAAGCCCTCCTTCTCTCTGCAGCTCTCATACTTCTCCCTTCCCCCCCTGTCAGCCTGCACTCAGGCAGTGTAATGTGAGCTGCCAGTGCTGGAAGTTTTCCCGCTTCACCGCAGGGTTCCTGCATTGTCCGAACACGTGCTTTCTTCCTATAGCAGCCATGTTGGAGTATTCATTCTTTTTTTGGTTAATAACACGGTGGGAGCATTCGCTAGAAACACGAACGTCACTGTGTTGAACCATGCGCCGACGGGCATCGTTCCCGTGGTACCGGTGAACCCATAACTCCAACAGAGCCCGAGAAATGGAATTCTCGGGTGCCCCATGAGCTATGTCACCCAAGTTTGGGTTCATTTGAACCATTATTTCAAAGCAAGACCATTGATAGGTCTGCCGTTATTCTGCTAGGTTCACAGAACGAGTTATGAACCTTATGATATTGCAGAGCTCAGACCATAGCTTGCAGCCAGGGAGGTGGCCAGAGGACCAGCCCTTTTTGTGAGGTCAGAAGCTGACATGCATAAGTCTTACAGTGAAGTTCCTTAGTAGTAGTCTTTCTGCTGGGATGTGCTGAGTAAGAGATCTCCCAATGAACTATGACGTGTGGCTCCTTCCCCCAGCCTGGCTTGCCTGTATATGATCTAACTATCATGTGAGTTATCTTTCATTCTTAATCCCATTTGATTTTATAACTGCATCTGTACATAACTATATTGTCTCAGTTTGTTACATCTTTTTATATTATATAAGCACTGCCTGATTTTTTTAAGGAATAAACCTATAAATTTATTAGTTTGTTTCTCCTGCTCTATAAACGAATTTGCACGTGCCTGAAGTACTACGCTACTGTTTTGGGGTTGCTACGGACCCTCTTGATAAATTGTTCATCAAAAGCCGTAGCTGGTGGCAGCTAAAAGAAAGGGGTGTAAAGTGTTAATCTATTGGGTGACGCTGGCAGTGACGCAGCGGGGTTTATAAGGGTACTGCCTGGCGGCAGCCAGGAGTAATTATAATTCCCTCACTGCAGCGTGCCCAATAGCCAGCACACATCCAAGTGACCCGTCTGGCGACTAATTATCCTAGGTGCAGTTCCCTGACTGACCTGAGGGTAAGGGGGGCGCCAGAGAGCTGCAAGTTCCTAAGTGGAAGTGGGATAGTTATAAATCCCTGCAGTTTACTGGGTCGGACGGCAGCAGCCGTCGTGTGTGTGCACGTTCCATCACATGTGGTGGCAGCGGTGGGATCACAAGCCGTGACCCCCGGGCTACCGTGTGGCGGACTGTGTGCCCGTTCATCACACCCGCCAGACTCAAACATCCAGGGCTTCACTTTCAGGCCATGTTTCTGCACTTCTGCACTTGCTCCAGCCGTTGGAGATGTTCCTCAAAAGTGGTAGCGTAGACGATGATGTTGTCCAGATAAATGAGGGTAGCCTCAAAGTTCAGGTCTCCCAGACATCTCTCCATCATCCACTGAAAGGTTCCATGGGTGTTAGTAAGGCCGACGGGCATCTGGTTGAACTCAAACAAACCTATGGGCAGTATGAATGCTGTCTTCGGCCAGTCACACTCAGCCATGGGCACCTGCCAATATCCACTGGTCAAATCTAGGGACGAGAAGTACAGTCATGGCCAAAAGTTTTGAGAATGACACAAATATTATATTTTCACATGATCTGCTGCCCTCTGGTTTTTATGTGTGTTTGACAGATGTTTTTATCACAGACAGAAATATAATAATTGCAAACATATGAGTAACAAAAGCTTATATTGACAGTTAGAGTGAGTTAATGCAGCAAGTCAATATTTGCAGTGTTGACCCTTCTTCTTCAGGACCTCTGCAATTCTCCCTGGCATGCTCTCAATCAACTTCTGGACCAAATCCTGACTGATAGCAGTCCATTCTTGCACAATCAATGCTTTCATTTTGTCAGAATTTTTAGGTTTTTGTTTGTCCACCCGTCTCTTGATGATTGACCACAAGTTCTCAATGGATTAAGATCTGGGGAGTTTCCAGACCATGGACCCAAAATCTCTATGTTTTGTTACCTGAGCCATTTAGTTATCACCTTTGCTTTATGGCAAGGTGCTCCATCATGCTGGAAAAGGCATTGTTGATCGCCAAACTGCTCTTGCAGGGTTGGGAGAAGTTGCTCTTGGAGGACATTCTGGTACCATTCTTTATTCATGGCTGTGTTTTTAGGCAAGACTGTGAGAGAGCCGATTCCCTTGGCTGAGAAGCAACCCCACACATGAATGGTTTCAGGATGCTTAACAGTTGGCATGAGACAAGACTGGTGGTAGCGCTCACCTTGTCTTCTCCGAATGAGGCGTTTTCCTGATGTCCCAAACAATCGAAAAGGGGATTCATCAGAGAAAATAACTTTACCCCAGTCCTCAGCAGTCCACTGCCTGTACCTTTTGCAGAATATCAGTCTGTCCATGATGTTTTTTCTGGAGAGAAGTGGCTTCTTTGCTGCCCTCCTTGAGACCAGGCCTTGCTCCAAGAGTCTCCGCTTCACAGTGCGTGCAGATGCACTCACACCTGCCTGCTGCCATTCCTGAGCAAGCTCTGCACTGCTGGTAGCCCGATCCCGCAGCTGAAACACTTTTAAGAGACGGTCCTGGCGCTTGCTGGCCTTTCTTGGGCTCACTGGAGCCTTTTTGGCAACAATGGAACCTTTCTCCTTGAAGTTCTTGATGATGCGATAGATTGTTGACTGAGGTGCAATCTTTCTAGCTGCGATACTCTTCCCTGTTAGGCCATTTTTGTGCATTGCAATGATGACTGCACGTGTTTCTTTAGAGATAACCATGGTTAACAGAAGAGAAACAATGATGCCAAGCACCAGCCTCCTTTTAAAGTGTCCAGTGGTGTCATTCTTACGTAATCATGACAGATAGATCTCCAGCCATGTCCTCATCAACACCCACACCTGTGTTAATGGAGCAATCACTGAAAAGAGGTTAGCTGGTCCTTTTAAGGCAGGGCTGCAATGATGTTGAAATGTGTTTTGGGGGATAAAGTTCATTTTCTAGCCAAATATTGACTTTGCAAGTAATTGCTGTTAAGCTGATCACTCTTTATAACATTCTGGAGTATATGCAAATTGCCATTAGAAAAAGGGAAGCAGTAGACTTTGTAAAAATTAATATTTGTGTCATTCTCAAAACTTTTGGCCATGACTGTACTTCGCTTTTCCCATGGTGGACAATGACTCCTCAAATCTTGGTAGGGGATAAGAGTCTCGCATGGTACAGGCATTCAGCCACCTATAGCCAACACAAAAATGCAGAGTTCCGTCCTTTTTCCGAACTAGAACAATAGGGGCTGCCCACGAGCTCTGGCTCTTCCATATAACGCTACTCTGTAGCATGTGCGCCACTATTTGCTTAACTTCCTGGTACATTTGTGGCGGAATCTGACGATATTGCTCCGGAATTGGTACGGCACTTCCTGTGGGTATCTCGTGGGCTATGGCTGTGGTGCACCCGAAGTCATCGTCATGACGGGCGAAGACATCCTGGTAACGCTCCAGCATAGCTTCCACCTGTTGTGGAGAAAGGCCTGTCAGCTCAGCCCGCATCTGATCCAGGATCCGGCGCCCTTCTTTCATTCTACTAGTCGGGTGCTCTGAGGACATAGTAACGGCTACAGTCCAGGGATCCCCTTGTTTCACTGCTAACTAAATGGCCTCCGGTTGCATCATTTCTTCCGGCATGCCCAGAACCAGTGCCACTTCACTCTTGGGCGAGAGCGTAAGGTCTTCCTCCCCTAGGTTCACATGCCGCACCACTTCGTTACCGTTGTGAACAGTGGCCAATGTCCGGAGAATGAGAAGCCCTGCGGGTAGTT
>JARQOD010011807.1:0-22005 GCA_033576555.1 Oophaga sylvatica
TCATGATTTGGGTCCAATTTGGAAGTCTAGAGGATTCCTGATGGCAGCAGGACATCCCATTAAAAATGCTGACGCAGTCCAGCAGTTAATTGATGCATTACAATTACCAAAAGAAGTAGCGGTCATAAAAGTTAAAGCACATACCAGATGCACTGATCAGGTGAGTAAAGGAAACGCAATGGCCGATGCAGCAGCAAAAACAGCAGCCAGTAGACCACTCCAAGGGGTAACGATGCACCAGGTAAGCGCTCCCAAAAATCCTTTGTGTCGGAGGATGCCTTAGCCCAGATGCAGGCTCAGGTGCGCCAGGAGGAAGTAGAAAAGTGGGAAAAAGAAGGTGCATGTCTGAATGCAGCAACTGGGGTATGGGGAAGAGGGATGCGCCGATGCCTTCTAAGAGCGTTGTACCCTGCGGTCGCCCAGATGTTACATGGGCCAACCCACCAGTCCAAAACTGCTGTGATGAGCGTGATGCAGAAGCATTGGGCGGCACCAGGCTTTTCCACCTGTATAGAAGGTTTGATCCAGGGATGCATGGTATGTGTTACACATAATCAGAGAAGGGTAGTCAAGACACCACCCAAACACGCCCCTCGGCCCTTCTATCCTTTCCAGAGACTGCAGATTGATTATATTCAGTTGCCAAAATCAGGTTCATGGGAGTACGTGTTGGTGTGTTTTTGATTTATTCTCAGGTTGGCCGGAGGCTTTCCCGATTGCCAAGGCTACGGCTGCGGCAACCGCAAAGAAGCTGCTTGCGGAGGTGGTGTGCAGGTATGGAGTACCAAAGGTGATCGAAAGTGACAGAGGTACACATTTCACAGGTAAATAATGAATGAAGTCTTGACAGCGCTGGGAATTCAACAAGTTTTCCACACCCCATATTACCACAAAGCGGTGTAAAAGTAAAAGGACTAAATAGGATATTGAAGTTAAAAATCTAAAAGGCCATGGCTGAAACAGGGAAATCTTGGCCTGAATGTTTACCATTAGCCCTATACTCAGTAAGGTACACTCCAAGTAGAAAAACTGGACTTTCTCCGTATAAAGTATTATTTGGCAAAGTGCCTAGTTTAGGATGTTTCTTTTCCCAAGCATTGGAAATAAGTAACCATGTATTAAGTTCATATGTAAGGGATTTGCATAAAAGACTCAAGAAAGTATATGATAATGTTTTCAGTTCTCTTCCAGATCCGAACCAGGATCCTGGGAGTCACAGCCTGCAGCCTGGAGACTAGGTAGTCATTAAAAGACATGTGAGAAAGAGTCTGGATCCGAGAATATAGCTCCACTGATATCCAGAAAAAGAAGGAGTCTGGGTCAGCTGCACACCAGTTATGCTGAGGATCCCAAAGTTTATATGGATTCCATAGGTGTTCCTAGGGGGGTCCCAGACGAATACAAAGCTCAGAATCAGATCCTGGCGGGTTTCCGTTCTCTCATCCCAACTGTGCAGATCAATTACAATGTAGATTGGATAAAATATATATACTACACCAAGCAAAGATTTATCAATATCAATTTTAGTCAAGATGCTTTCCAGGGTATAGTTGAGAAACTGGGCCCAAAACAAAAGACTGACTCTTCAAAATAGACTGGCCATTGACATGATTCTAGCTGAAAAAGATGAAGTCTGTGGGATGATAGGGGAAGAATGTTGTACTTATATTCCTCAGAATTCTGGAGTCAATGGTAAAACTATAGTGGCCCTTACAGAGATTAAAAATCTGGCTGAGGAAATAAAAGCCAATGCAGAAGTAGATACCTCTTTCTTCTTAAGATGGCTTGAAGGACTTAAAGAATTTCTCCAACAAGCCTGCTTAGTGGTAACAGGGCTTTTGGTGGTAGGATTGATAATTCTATGTTGTGTGATATCTATGTATAGGAAAGCTGTGACCAATGCAGCCGCCTCCTCAGGTACTTTCCTTCATCAGGAAGTTGTGTCGCTACTATATGAAGACACTGATAATGGTGATATGGAGAAATATACTCCGCAGGATAAACCTGATAAAACCCCCTATAACAAAATACAAATGGAAATAAGAGATTTAGTTTAGGGATAGTGGGAGAACTCCATGTGCAGGTTTGGTAGGGACTTGGTTGTTTGGGGGCAGTCCATAAGGGGCTAGCTTCTAAAATGACCAAGCGAAGAAATCCACTACCCCTGTCCCCACACATGGACAGTCTCGAAGGCCGCATAAATTAAGGGAAAAACTTAGTGTTTAGGGGGGATTGTCAAGGTAAAATATAATTTTCTACTATACTTTTATATTTATAGTGTGTATATGTATTTTGTAAACACGAAGTTTCCCTTAAATGATATTATTACAATGTTAGTATCTGCTGGTGTTTGTCTCCATCTTGTGTCCTATCACTGTATTACACTAAATTGAAGTGGATCTACTGAAATGCCCCCACCTTTGGAGAATTGAGGAAATACATGATACACGAGAACAATAGAATCTTTCTTCAAGAAACGAAACTGAGGATGACAACACATCAAGGAGGACTTAGAAGAAGATCTAAGGACCAATTAGGATGACTCAGCTTATCTCTTTCTCCTCAATCCCGCCTTTACTCCACCCCAATATTCTGTGTATGTAATCTTATGTACGTGAATAAAAGTTCAGTGCTTACTGGAGATGGCCGCCTAATAGCACCATTTTCTTTAGGGCATGTTCTGAAGTCTGAACCAGCGTATTGCCTGATTCATTCTCGGTCGACCCGTGCTCTTAGTCTATTTTGGAGTGACTGGAGGATGAGTGGTTTGTCATTTTGAACCCGACAGTAAATTCCCTAAAGGTCGCCTTTTTAACTTGTCTGTACCTGAACATGACGCTATGCGGTCTTATATCAAGGAATCATTGGAGAAGGGTCATATCAGACCATCCTCTTCACCCTTAGGTGCCGGTTTTTTCTTTGTGGCCAAAAAAGATGGTTCATTAAGGCCGTGTATTGATTATCGTCTCTTGAACAATATTACTGTGAAATATCAATACCCGTTACCCTTGATTTCTGACCTGTATTCCAGGGTGAAAAACGCTACTTGGTTTACCAAGCTTGACCTCAGGGGGGCGTATAAACTTATTCGCATTAAGCACGGGGATGAATGGAAGACGGCATTCAATACCCCTGAAGGGCATTTTGAGTACCTAGTGATGCCCTTTGGGCTCACTAATGCTCCTTCCGTCTTCCAGTCCTTCATGAATGACATTTTCAGGGATTTTGTGGACAAATTTCTGATTGTTTATTTGGATGATATCTTGATTTTTTCTAATGACTGGGACTCTCATGTGAAACATGTTCGAACTGTGTTCCAGATTTTGAGAGAGAATGCTCTGTATGTGAAGGGATCAAAGTGTATTTTTGGCGTACAGAGGATCTCATTTCTGGGATTCATTTTGTCCCATCTGTTATTGAAATGGACCCGGTCAAGGTTCAGGCCATCTGTGATTGGGTCCAACCTACTTCATTAAAGGCTCTTCAGAGATTTTTGGGTTTTGCCAATTTTTATCGTAAATTTATTGGTAATTTCTCGGTTATTGTTAAACCATTAACTGATTTGACCAGAAAGGGTTCTGATGTGGTGAATTGGCCTCCTGAGGCAGTCTCTGCGTTTCAGGAACTTAAGCAGAGATTCACTTCTGCTCCTGTTCTACGGCAGCCTGATGTTTCTCTGCCATTTCAGGTGGAGGTTGATGCCTCTGAAATTGGGGCAGGTGCCGTTTTGTCCCAAAAGAATCCAGAGACCTCTAAAAGTAACCCTTGTGCCTTTTTCTCTCGAAAATTTTCTCCTACTGAACGTAATTATGACGTGGGTAATCGGGAGTTATTGGCCATGAAGTGGGCTTTTGAAGAGTGGAGACATTGGCTGGAGGGAGCCAAACATCAGGTGGTGGTCCTTACGGACCATAAGAATCTGGTCTATCTGGAATCTGCCAAGCGACTCAATCCTAGACAGGCCAGGTGGGCCTTGTTTTTCACACGTTTTAATTTTGTGGTTTCCTTTCTTCCTGGCACTAAGAATGTTAAGGCGGATGCCCTCTCGAGGAGTTTCCTTGCGGACTCTCCTGAGTTATCTGATCCTTCTGTTATTTTGAAAGAGGGTGTAGTTCTTTCCGCCATCTCGCCCAATTTGAGACTTGCTCTGGAGGGGTGTCAGGAGGATAGGCCCGAGTGCTGCCCTGTTGGAAAATTGTTTGTCCCGGACCAGTGGAAAAAGAGTGTGATGTCTGAGATTCATTGTTCCGCATTGGCTGGGCATCCCAGAATTTTTGGTACCAGAGACTTGGTTAGTCGGTCCTTTTGGTGGCCTACCTTGTCTCTTGATGTCAGGGAATTTGTGCAGTCCTGCGGGACTTGCTCTCGCTCCAAGCCTTCCTCTCGCTCTAGTGGTTTGTTGATGCCATTGCCTGTGCCCAAGAGATCATGGACCCATATCTCTATGGATTTCATTTCCGACCTTCCTGTTTCTCAGAGAATGACCACCATCTGGGTAATTTGTGATAGGTTTTCCAAAATGATACATCTTGTGCCATTACCTAAGTTGCCTTCCTCCTCTGAATTGGTGCCGTTGTTCCTTCAGCACGTGGTTCGTTTACACGGCATTCCTGAGAACATTGTGTCTGACAGAGGAGTCCAGTTTGTTTCCAGATTTTGGAGGACTTTTTGTTCTAAACTGGGTGTTCAATTGTCTTTCTCCTCGCATTTCATCCTCAGACCAATGGTCAAACTGAGAGAACAAACCAGACATTGGAGACTTATCTTAGATGCTTTGTGTCTGCTGATCAGGATGACTGGGTCTCTTTTTTGCCTTTGGCTGAGTTTGCTCTTAATAATAGGGCTAGCTCTGCCACTTTGATGTCTCTGTTTTTCTGTAATTCTGGGTTTCACCCTCGATTTTCTTCAGGACAGACGGAGCCTTCTGTCTGTCCAGGTGTTGACTCTGTTGTGGAGCGTATGCAACAGATTTGGGACCAGGTAGTGGAGAGGTTGTCCCTCTCTCAGGAGAAGGCCCAGCGGTTTGCTAACCGGCATAGGACTGATGGTCCTCGGTTTAAAGTGGGGGACTTGGTCTGGTTGTCCTCAAAGAATATTCCTATGAGAGTAGCATCTCCTAAATTTAAGCCTAGGTTCATTGGACCTTATAAGATCATTGAGATTCTTAATCCTGTTTCTTTTCGTTTGCTTCTTCCAGGGACATTTAAGATCCATAACGTGTTCCACAAGTCCTTGTTGAAGAGGTTTGTTGAGCCAGTGGTTCCTGCTGCTGTGCCTCCTGACCCTGTTTTGGTTGAGGGCAATCTGGAGTATGTGGTTGAGAAAATATTAGATTCTCGTTTTTCTAGACGGAAACTCCAGTATTTGGTTAAGTGGAGAGGTTATGGTCAGGAAGACAATTCTTGGGTGTTTGCTTGGGACATCCATGCTAGGAGACTCATCCGTGCGTATCATAGAATTCATCCTGACCGACCTGGTTGCTCAAATGAGGGTTCGGTGACCCCTCCTCAAGGGGGGTACTGTTGTGAATGGGTTTGAGATGAGTTCTGAGCAGAGACTCCCTCTGGTGGTTACAAGCGGTACTGGTCTGTTCAGTGAAGATTGTGAGGACTGGGAATCAGGTGTTACTGACTGGTCTTATATAAGGGAGTCACCTTCCCATCAGGGTTGCCGGTGATCAATTGTTCTGGTCTGGATCCTTTATTCCTGTTTCCCTTGTAGCCTGCTGTGTCGTGTCTGCATCTCCTGCTAACAGATAAGACATTTTCTTCTTTTTGTTTTTGTGCTTGATTTTTGCATTTTGTCCTGCACTTCTGTGGGGGCCTTCTGGGTCCCCTCCGGGGGCTTTTGCCCTCTCAGTTTAGTTCAGCCACTGATGTTAGTACTTTTGCTTTTTCCAGTTTTTTCAGTGGCTGCTGTTTTGATTTTGTTACACCAGAGAACTAATTTAGGTGGTAGAGGTCGTGTGATCTCAGGTGATTTTGAAATTAGTAGAGTTGGTGCTTTTCAGGGTTTTCTGGATTGCAGTAAGTACCCTTCCTATCCTTTTCTATTTAGTTAGTTTGGGCCCCAGCGTTTGCTCATACTATTTTCTTTCTGTGTCAGTATTTCTTCTTGTCTAACCGCCATTACTTGTTTGGGGGCTTTCTTTTATCTTTGGGGTTCTGCTCCGGGGCAGATAGCTTTCCTATTTCTATCTTTAGGTGTAGTTAGTTTCTCAGGCTGTGACGAGGCGTCTAGGACCAACGTAGGAACGCTCCACGGCTGCCTCTAGTTGTGGTGGTTAGTCAGGGTACTGCAATCTCATAGATTCCAACTGCTCTGGTGTATTGCCTTTTTTTACCTGCACTCCTCAGCTACCGAAACATAACAAATACACAGTAAAATGAGGTAATATACAGTAACATGAGGTAATACACAGTAATATGAGGTAATACACAGTAATATGAGGTAATACACAGGTAACATAAGGTAATATGAGGTAATATCCGGTAACATGAGGTAATACACAGTGATATATGGTAATACACAGTAATATGAAGTAATACACAGTAACATGAGGTAATACACAGGTAACATGAGGTAATATACAGTAACATGAGGTAATACACAGTAAAATGAGGTAATACACAGGTAACATGAGGTAATATGATTTAATATACGGTAGCATGAGGTAATACACAGTGACATGAGGTAATACACAGTAACATCTATCTATATAATTGTCTAACTTTTAACTAACTAATCCTTTGTCGCCGATTGGTTGCGCCCGGTGGGATGTGTTCAATCAGCAACAGGCACAACCGGCCGTGAATTGTCGCAGGATTTCAACCCGGCATGCCACCGCTATCGTCAGGAGATCAGTGGCGCTAGCCGCTGATCTCCCGGCGACAGGCACAGTCCAGCGCGCCACCGCTATTGTCGGGAGATCAGCGGCGCTAGCCGCTGATCTCCCGACGGTAGCCGCGGGTCATCTCCAGTACATACTCACCTTCCGTCCCTGCATCCCTTTTTCCGGCGCGTCTGCTTCTATCCTCTGTGGTGCGGTCACGTGGTACCGCTCATTAAGGTCATGAATATGGACGCGACTTCACTCCCATAGGCGTGGCATCCATATTCATGACCTTAATGAGCGGTACCATGTGACCGCACCACAGAGGAGGAAGCTGACCGTCGGGATAGAGATGCAGGGACGTGCAGCGACGGTGTCAGGGTAAGTATGATGGGGAGGACGGGGGAGCCCAGCGGAGTGTGAGAGCAGAGCCATGTATATTGGATGGGAGGGTGGGAGCGGAGCCATGTATATAGGATGGGAGGGTGGGAGCGGAGCCATGTATATAGGATTGGAGGGTGGGAGCGGAGCCATGTATATAGCATGGGAGGGTGAGAGCGGAGCCATGTATTTAGGATGAGAGGGTGGGAGCGGAGCCATGTATATAGGATGGGAGGGTGGGAGCGGAGCCATGTATATAGGATTGGAGGGTGGGAGCGGAGCCATGTATATAGGATGGGAGGGTGGGAGTGGAGCCGTGTATATAGGATGGGAGGGTGGAGCGGAGCCGTGTATGCAGGATGTGAGGGTGGAGCGGAGCCGTGTATATAGGATGGGAGGGTGGGAGCGGAGCCATGTATATAGGATGGGAGGGTGGGAGCGGAGCCATGTATATAGGATTGGAGGGTGGGAGCGGAGCCATGTATATAGGATGGGAGGGTGGGAGTGGAGCCGTGTATATAGGATGGGAGGGTGGAGCGGAGCCGTGTATGCAGGATGGGAGGGTGGAGCGGAGCCGTGTATGCAGGATGGGAGGGTGGGAGCGGAGCCATGTATATAGGATGAGAGGGTGGGAGCGGAGCCATGTATATAGGATGGGAGGGTGGGATCGGAGCCATGTATATAGGATTGGAGGGTGGAGCGGAGCCGTGTATATAGGATGGGAGGGTGGGAGCGGAGCCTGTATATAGGATGGGAGGGTGGGAGCGGAGCATGTATATAGGATGGGAGGGTGGGAGTGAAGCGTGTATATAGGATGGGAGGGTGGAGCGGAGCCGTGTATGCAGGATGGGAGGGTGGAGCGGAGCCGTGTATGCAGGATGGGAGGGTGGGAGCGGAGCCATGTATATAGGATGGAGGGTGGAGCGGAGCCGTGTATATAGGATGGAGAGTGGGAGCGGAGCCATGTATATAGGATGGGAGGGTGGAGCGGAGCCGTGTATATAGGATTGTAGGGTAGAGCGGAGCCATGTATATAAGATGGGAGGGTGGGAGCGGAGCCGTGTATATAGGATGAGAGGGTGGGAGCGGAGCCATGTATATAGGATTGGAGGGTGGGAGCGGAGCCATGTATATAGGATTGGAGGGTAGAGCGGAGCCGTGTATATAGAATTGGAGGGTGGGAGCGGAGCCATGTATATAGGATGGGAGGGTGGGAGCGGAGCCATGTATATAGGATGGGAGGGTGGGAGCGGAGCCATGCATAAATAAACTACATATTCTAGAATACCCGATTCGTTAGAATCGGGCCACCATCTAGTTGTATAATAAGCATACAGCATATCTGTTCTAAAGTTGGAACCAGCAGGATGTCTTGTGCTGAACCAGAGAATCCAAACATAATTGCCAGTTGATTAGACATCATTCTCAGTGTCCTTTCTTTTCCCTTTGGTTTATTAACTTCTCTATGCTCAAAAATCAAATGCATCCCTGTGGCTGGTTGAACAGTGCAGTCATTTTTTCCAGTTACAGCGCGTTACAGCACAGGCAACTGAGCAACCTGTGCTGGATCAAAGAGGATGACAGCAGGGGACTTTGGTTTATTTGGTTATTTTAGAGCATTCAACTACCAGGTGTTGACAACCTTTTGCCTGGACAATCCCTTTCAAGGTTCAACGTTCCTTAGCAATATTATATTTTAGGGGAGCAGGTAGCTGTGATAAAATATAAAATGTTCAATGTCTGTTCAGATGTGTCAGACACAATACTGCTTTTGTATCCAAATTTGTTGGATGGACAAGTCACAGTGTATTACAGTAGCAGCAACTTGAGAAATCAAATGTTTCATCCAGATGCAGCAAAAAAATCCATAGCAGAAACTGACCAAGTGGGGTTTGATGTTGAATTTGCAGCGTGTCAGTTTATATCATAGATTTCCTCTGCAGATATCACCTCTTGCAATTTTAGTATCCTCATGTCTGTATAAATGGAAATTCATAATGACCAACACAGAAACCACCAGTGCTGCAAATATAGATTGTAACACAGATGGGGGAAGTTTATGTGGTTAACAATTACCACGATGGAAGGAAATTGTCTAATTTAATGTCAGAGTTCTTGACCATGACACTCAGCTGCTCATAACATTAGTGCCAAGTCTTTCATAGTGACATTACTGTACTACTTTGTGTTGAAGCATCATTTTATCTCTACTTCTTATGTTCCTCATATCTTCTCCTACTTCAGTAGTAACTTTTAAACAGTGCATACAGTAAACAGTAGAGATGGGCAAATTTATTTTGAGTGGAATCGAACTGTACTTGAATTTTTTAAAAAACTTGTATTTTCAAGATTTTTTTTGTAATTTGCTGTGTGCAAATTCATCAAAATGCCATTTTATTGAGCAAATGCTAAGAAAAAACTAATACTCATCTCACCACTGTGAGAGCAGGATGCATATTTTATCTATCCTGACTTCATTTTAGTTTCAGATCAGATAAGGGGGCTCAGGAATGCCTTTATGTAAAGACATAAAATTCAGAGAAACAAAACTTAGAGGCTAGTAGGACCCCTAGACCACAAGGTGGGTGTTAACAGTGTTAACTTAAGGGTATGCCACACTAAACAACATCGCTAACGGGATCGCTAAAAAACGTCACTATTTAGCGATCCCGTTAGCGATGTTGTTGTGTGCGGCATCTGTCAGCGACGAGCTCCCTGCTGAGATCCTGCTGTGATCTCGCTCGTCGCTGGAATCGTTCCGGACCCTATTTTATCGTCGGCGCTCCCGCTGGGTAAGTATATATCGCTAGTGTGGCACCTTTTCTTAGCGATTTAGCGGTACTTTTGTACCGCTAAAGTCGTTAAGGAGATCGCTAACCGCGATAGCGTCCTTAACGATATTGCTAAGTTAAGCCGCACTCAGCGATATATAAACAATCCCGCTAGCGATCGCATTAGTATGCGTCGTTATCGTTATCGCTAGCGGGATTGTTTAGTGTGGCAGTCTCCTTAGCCAATTAGAAGTATGTATGCTAATGCCAGCACATAGAGATAAGATAATTATTAAAGTGCCTCACGCTGTCTGATACATTTGTTGACAGACTATAAGAACAAGTACTGTATATCATCTCTTTCATTAGAGAACTCTGGATATCACAGAAATCCTTCTTTATGAAAAGCTCTAGTATATTTTTCTTGTTGCCAATTTGCCCCACACACATGGTTTTCTAATTGGAGCCTCATGGCCCAGATCAAAATTGCACGATTTTAATTTTATCCAACAGAACCTCTGTCATAGGCCGGGATCACACATGCGAGTAAATCGCCCAACACTCGCATGTGAAATCCCAGCTGTGGCCCAGACACTCGGGAGTGGAGTGCACGGCTGCATGTATTTATATGCAGCCGTTCGCTCCACTCCCGAGTGCCGGCGCCAGAGCTGGGATTTCACATGCGAGTGTCGGGCGATTTACTCGCATGTGTGATCCCGGCCATACAGTTACAATTGCAAATATGTTGTCAGTCCTTTATTTCTCCTTAGCTACATAATAGCAAATCTGTCATTTCTGTATAATAGGGACATCTATAAAGAACACTTGACCCCCTACAAATTCTACTGAGTGGACTCTCAAACAATGTCCTATGTTAAAGTTTATGCACCCATCCATAATGCAACATCCATAGAAATGTATGAGCCACTTGTATATCACCAAATACCTCATACTAGATAACATCACATGCCACATGAGCAAATTGATTTGTAACCAATCAAATTGTTTTTTACATTTCCGCAAAGTTTTGGATTCTGGCAAATCTGAAATTTTCAGGATTTGGTTCTCATGAGTAGGCATGCACGAATCTGAATGGTAAAGTTTGTGGTCTGTACCGGACACTGTTATGAATGTTTTAGAGGTGAATTATGAGCAGAAGCTCCCTCTGGTGGTTGCAAACAGTACTGAACCATTCAATGAGGATTGTCAATCAGGAATTACAGACTGGCTGGATATAAGGGAGGTTTCCCCCATCATGGTTGCCGGTGATCAATTGTTCCTGTCTTAACGTTGTTTCCTGGTTCACTTGGAAGCTTGCTGAGTCTTGCCTCTTCTCCTGCTCTCAGATAAGATATTTTCTGTTTTTGTTTTTTGTGCTTGCCATTTGCATTTTTCTCTGCATTTCTGTGAGGTTGGCCAGGTTCTCCTCCCCCGGGGGGCTTGGGCCCCTCTCGGTTCCTCTGGAGCCACTGTTGTTTGTTCATTTGCCTTTTCCAGTTTTTTCAGTGTCTGCGGCTGAGTTTTGTTACACCAGAGAACTAATTTAGGTGGTAGAGGTCGTGTGATCTCAGGTGTTTTTGCAATTAGTAGCGTTGGCTTTTTTTTAGGGTTTTTTGGATTGCAGTAAGTATCCTTCCTATCCGTTTCTGTCTAGGTAGATTGGGCCCCAACATTTGCTCATACTATTTTCTGTCTGTGTCTGTATTTCCTCTTGTCTAACTGCCATTACATGTTTGGGGGCTTCCTATGTTCTTTGGGGATCTGCTCCGGGGCAGATAGCTTTCCTATTTCTATCTTTAGGTGTAGTTATCCTCTCAGGCTGTGACGAGGCGTCTAGGACCAACGTAGGTACGCTCCACGGCTGCCTTTAGTTGTGGTGGTTAGTCAGGGTACTGCAATCCAGTAGATTGCAACCTCTCTGGTTTATTGCCGTTTTTGCCTGCTCTCCTCAGCTACCAAAACATAACAGGACACCTAGTGTCTGGTAACAAACCCAGAAGATGGACTTTTGGCTGTAAGTCCTATTTTCTGTTCTGGTTCACCAGTCTGATAAAGCTTGTTTAAAGGCTGCAGCACAGCCAATCAACAAGCTTTTAGAATGTAGACACTTCTGGAGCCAGCACAGCTAAGTATTGGCATGGCTGTAGTTGGACGGTGCAGCACATGACCCAGCATGTATAAAGGCCGGATCATGAGTGCCACTGCCATTCTGCTCTTATTAGTGTAGGGATAGGATGCAACTGGAGTAAGGGACAGATTCTGACTTTGCACTATAAAAAAAAGCCACTGTGTTTACTCTGCAACACATATCTGTGGGAATACAGTGCCAAAAGTCTCTATGTGTGCTCTGCAACCCATATCTTTACTCGGCCATGACTAGGGCAGAGTAAAGTACTGCAATGTGCATGCACCAGGGCCCCTTTGACCTTTCCTGGTGCCTGCACACTGCAGTACTTTGCTCTGCACTCAACAGGGCAAAGAAAAATACTCCTGTGTGGAAATGCAATGCCAGGGAGACTGTGTGGATGATGTGCCTTTAAACCGTTTGGGAATTAGAGAAGGTGCGCACTCAACAAGGTAGGTTGGTGCTGGCTGAACAGGACTAAGTCCAACTAAATAGTAGGAGAAACAGCCGCACTCATAGGTGAATACAAAGTGTGTAAAATTTTATTTACAGTGGTCACCACACTAGAAATGTAACAAAAAATAGATGATTCTGAAGATAGCAGAAAGGAAGCATTGTTTCGACCGAATCCTGAGTGTTTTTCAAGCATTGCTATTGTGGCAGGCAACCAGGGGTAAGTGTTATGGAACCTCTACCCAGCCTCATGGCAATGAGCTGTACGATCCATAAGCATTGAAGGAATTCCCCAGCACTTACCCTTGGTTGCCTACCAAAATAGCAATGTGTTGCGCCCCTGAGGGTTCAGTCGCCACAGAGGTATTGCACCTCATCCAGAGGTGTGATACCCCACTCTCAGATAAGGAGGGAGCACCACCTAGGACTCTAACACCTCACCCAACACAGACTATAGCAGCAGGGCACCCTGGACGTACCCTAAGGGAGGATGGTCTCATCCCAGGCTGGGTAGTAAAGGGTGCTTGGGGAGTGGGTGGAGAAGGTAAGAAAAGAGGGGAGGAGCTAACAGAGCAGGAAAAGAACAGTGCAGAGAGAGTGAGAGAGACAAAGGAGAAAGTGAAAGTAAGCAGACGTGCTGACAGGCAGCTCCCTGCCAGGAGGAGCTGCAGAGAGAAAGCTGAAAGGGAGAAACAGAAGAAAGCTCCCAGAATGCAGAAGGGGTCCTAGGGGCATGGATAGTGAACAATCCATCCGTGGGGCCCGATCCAATAGTGGAGGGACCAGGTTGCAGTGGGGGTACCGGCCCCCTAGCCTAGTGGAGAACTTCAAGACTTAGCTAGCAAGCTGGAGGCAGAGATACCTGTAGGTGCCTCAGCCACAGTTATCTTCTCCAAAAAGGAAGGTAGCCATATAGGATCAAGGGGACGCAGAGAGGATGTCATCCGACATGGTCCATGGCTACTGGCTTGGGACACTGACTGTGAGGTGTTGGACTAGGAGGGTGGAAAGTCAGCACAGTGAGACGGCCAAAAAAGAAACATATTAAAGGGAGTCCTGGAAAGGTGTATCCTGAACTACCTGGGAGTTTGCTGGACCCATCACCTGGAGGACCCCGCACCAAGCGGGCATCTGTGCACACAAGAACTGTGAGCAAAGCCTTGGAAACTGCACCTGACGAGTCTCCTCAAGTTCTTCCTATAACACCCACTTGGCACTGCTACATCCCCTTGCCAAATACTACACCATTACCATCTTATTTATATTACATCTGCCCTGGGACTTAGCTCCACCTGTGGGGAGCTTTACCAACTCTGCTGCATCATCAACTGTCCCAGAGGACTGCATCTGCAGTGTCAGCTAACTTTATTACAAACTCTATTATCCCTTGTAAATATCCCCTTTTACTGGACGCCCAGGGCCATGGACCGGGTCACTGTCACTGTGACACTTCCCTTTTAAGAAGCAGCCCGGTACCAAGTATCCCCACTGCCCTGGTGTGCGCTCCAAATGCTTGAAAAAGACTCAGGATTGGGTCGAAACATTGCTTTCTTTCTGCTATCTTCAGAATCATCTATTTTTGCTACATTTCTAGTGTGGTGACCACTGTAAATAAAATTTTGCTCATTTTGCTTTCAACCTATGAGTGAGGCTGTTCTTCTACTATTTAAACCCCTTTTTGCACTCTGCCCCATATGTGAAAGTACTGTGCTTTAAGCCGATGTGTGTTTTCCAGCATTATTAGAAATAAATAATTGGAATCAGCCATTTCATTGCCAATTCTAGGCCAAAAAAATATTTTTGCTAAACCAGTGAGTGTTTTATAGTATTACTACAATAAGGATACAGAGTATCCAAAAGCACACCACTCACAAAGAGATGTATATGAAAAATTATCAAATTTATTAAAGTTACAATAACAAAGTATTAAATATGAACATACAAGGAAAGGAATAACCCAAAATGTTGTGCACAATAAGTGACTGAAGGAAATAGATATCAGTATATGGTGTATATAATATACATATAATGATTTATACAGCACAAATGGTAAACAATGACCATCTCACAAGACATATGCAGCTGCAGACCATAAAAGTTTTAAGGTAAAAACCTAATAGTGACACATACCCATATTAAATCAACCGATCCAAGCAGTCACAACAGCCCCGACGCGCGTTTCATAGAATCATAGAATCATAGAATCATAGAATGGTAGAGTTGGAAGGGACCTCCTGGGCCTTCTGGTCCAACCCCCTGCTCAAAGCAGGATTCTCTAAATCATCCCAGACAGATGTCTATCCAGCCTCTGTTTGAAGACTTCCATTGAAGGAGAACTCACCACCTCTTGTGGCAGCCTGTTCCACTCATTGATCACCCTAACTGTCAAAAAGTTTTTTCTAATATCTAATCTGTGTCTCCTCCCATTCAGTTTCATCCCATTGCTTCTAGTCTTTCCTTGTGCAAATGAGAATAAAGATGATCCTTCTACAATGTGACAGCCCTTGAGATATTTGTAGACAGCTATTAAGTCTCCTCTCAGTCTTCTTTTTTGCAAGCTAAACATTCCCAAATCCTGCAACCGTTCCTCATAGGACATGGTTTGCAGACCGGTCACCATTCTGGTGGCTCTTCTCTGAACTTGCTCCAGTTTGTTGATGTCTTTTTTAAAATGTGGTGCCCAAAACTGGACACAGTATTCCAGATGAGGTCTGACCAAAGAGGAGTAGAGGGCAATAATGACCTCACGTGATCTAGACTGTATGCTTCTGTTGATACATCCTAGAATTGCATTTGCCTTTTTTGCTGCTGCATCACACTGTTGACTCATGTTAAGTTTGTGATCAATTAGTATACCCAAGTCTTTTTCACATGTGCTGTTACTTAGCCCTATTCCTCCCATTTTGTATATGCTTTTTTCATTTTTATTGCCCAGATGTAGTACTTTGCATTTTTCCCTGTTAAAATCCATTCTGTTAGTTACTGCCCACTGCTCCAGTTTATGTATATCTTTTTGAATCCTCTCTCTCTCTTCTCTAGTATTAGCTACCCCTCCTAGCTTTGTGTCATCAGCAAATTTGATCAGTTTACCCTCAATTCCTTCATCTAAATCATTGATAAAGATGTTGAACAATACAGGGCCCAAAACAGAGCCTTGTGGTACCCCACTTGAAACATTCTTCCAACTGGATGTGCAGCCATTTACAACAACTCTTTGGGTCCGATCACTAAGCCAGTTATGAATCCACCTAACAGTTGCCTTGTCCATTCCATACTTAGTCATTTTTTCAATAAGGATTGTGTGAGATACTTTGTCAAATGCTTTGCTGAAGTCAAGATATACTATATCTACAGCATTTCCCTGATCCACCCAGTCAGTGATTCTGTCATAGAAGGAAATTAAGTTAGTCTGACATGACTTATTAGTTACAAACCCATGCTGACTCTGGTTAATCACTTCATTCTTATCCAGGTACTTGCATACATGTTCTTTAATAATTTGTTCAAAGATCTTTCCTGGTATAGAAGTCAGACTCACCGGCCTGTAGTTCCCTGGGTCCACCTTCTTCCCCTTTTTGAAGATAGGAACAACATTTGCTCTTCTCCAGTCTTCTGGGACTTCTCCTGTTCTCCAAGAATTTTCAAAGATTATGGACAGTGGTTCAAGAATTTCTTCTGCTATCTCCTTCAGTACCATGGGGTGTAATTCATCTGGACCTGGAGACTTGAATTCATTTATGTTAGCTAAGTGTTTCCTCACTGTCTTTCTGTTTATAGATATCCTGGATTCTTCTATTCCTTTAATAGGACAGTGAAGATCAGTTGATGTTACATTTCCTTTCTGAGAGAAAACAGATGCAAAATAGGAATTTAAAAGCTCAGCCTTCTCAACATCCTGACTTACCATTTCATCATTTTCATCCTGTAAAAATCCTATAGCATCTTTGACTTTTCTTTTACTTTTGACGTATCCCCCAAATCCTTTTTTGTTGCTTTTGACGTCACTTGCAAGCCTTAATTCATTGTCAGCTTTAGATAATCTGATTTGTGCCCTGCAGGTTCTGCAGACGGCATTATATTCTTCTTTAGATATGCCTCCCTCTTTCCATTTGATAAACATTTCTTTCTTCCTTTTTAGCATGTGTTTAAGTTCTATGCTCATCCATCCTGGTTTCCTTAAATGCTTCCATTCTTCCCTCTTTTCGGAATTGTTAACGATTGTGCTTTGAGAATCTCATTTTTCAAGATTTTCCATCCTTCCTGGACATTTTTGTCCTTAAAGATATCCAGCCATTGGATCCCTCCAATTCTCTTTCTGAGTTCCTTAAAATCTGCCTTTCTGAAATCTAACCTTGACGTCTGAGTCTTCACAGGTCTTCCTCCTCTTGTTATCCAAAATTCTAAAATAGCATGGTCACTACCTCCTAGAGTCCCAGCCACTCTTACCTCCTCCACCATTTCCTCCCTGTTTATGAGGATTAGATCCAAGGTAGCAGATCCCCTTGTTTTCTCCATTACCTTTTGGAAGATAAAGTTGTCAGCAAGAGAGGATAAGAATTTCCTGGACCTGTTAGTTTTGCCTGAGAGAGATTCCCAACAAATGTCTGGATAGTTGAAATCTCCCATGACCACTATGTCATATTTTTTGGAGAACTTGGCCATTTGATGCATAAAGAGTTCATCCATATCTTCAGCTTGCACAGGCGGCCTGTAGTAAATGCCTACAATGGTGTCCTTTCCATTGTTCTGTCCTTGTATTCTTACCCAAACGGTTTCCACAGAACTCCCAGACTCTGAAGCGTCAATCTCTGTGCAGATATACGCTTTTCTAACATACAATGCAACACCTCCTCCTCGTTTATCAAGTCTGTTTCTTGCAAATAAGTTGTATCCTTCTAGCCTTGTATTCCAATCATGTGTATCGTCCCACCAAGTCTCAGTGATTCCAATGACATCATATTTCTTCTCCTGCGTTAGTAGCTCCAGTTCTCCTTGTTTGTTGCCCATGCTTTGTGCATTCGTATAGAAACACTTTAGTTTGTGATTGGTTTCTCTTCCTTCAATATTTTTATTATGTAAATTTTTTTGTCTTTGTTCTTCCCCTTCACTTCTAATAGCAGAAATCTCAATAGTATTTGTCAAGTGTATGGCTTTTGCTGGCGTTTTGCTTCCCTTCCCACATTGTTCTAGTTTAAAGCTCTCCTGATGAGTGTAGCAAGGCGACTTCCAAATACATGTTTTCCAGTCTTCGTAAGGTGCACCCCATCTCTAGCAAGTAGTCCATCGTATAGGTAATTCACTCCGTGATCCAGAAATCCAAATCCTTGCTGACGGCACTATCGACGTAGCCAGTTGTTCACTTGCAGAATCTTATTCCACCTCCTTGTTCCATGGCCATCCACTGGGAGGATGGAAGAGAAGACCACCTGCGCTCCCAGTTCTTTCACTTTCTTACCTAAGTTTTCAAAGTCACTGCAGATGGTTTCCAGGTCGTTTCTAGCTGTGTCATTTGTCCCCACATGTATTAGCAGGAATGGGTAGTCATCTTTAGGTCTGAAGAGTCCTGATATCCTGTCAGACACATCTTTAATTTTTGCACCTGGAAGACAGCACATTTCTCTTGAGGTTATATCCAGTCTGCAGATAGCGGCCTCTGTTCCTCTCAACAGGGAATCGCCCATGACAACAACTCTCCGTTTCTTCTTCACAACAGTTTTCTTTCTCCATTCAGGAGGACTCTGAGGGCGTACAAGGTTGTTTGTGGGCAAAGTCTTATCCTGATGTATTTCTTCATCGTTCTCCTGTGTAAGAGCCTGGTATTGGTTCCTGAGCAGAATTGGTGCTGACTGCCTCCTGATCCTCCTGCTTCTCTGTGTCACATGCTTCCATTCCTCTGTTTCTTCAGTTGCACTTCGAATTTCTTCTCTTTCTGTACCATGAAGAGATAATTCTGCTCTGTCTAAGAACTCTTCACCTTCCTTAATGGTCTTCAATGTAGATAACCTCTCTTCAAGATTTTGCAACTTTTCCTCCAACAGGGACACAAGCTTGCATTTCTGGCATGTGAAGTTTGGCTTTTCCACTGGTAAGTCTATGAACATGTAGCAAGAAATGCAGCTCACCACATGGCTCCTAGCCTCTTCCATGTTCTTATTGTTCAAGAGATAATCAAGCGGTGAAATATAAGCGTTCGGTTTACTGATGTCCTCCTTTCAGCTGCAACAGCCAAAATCCAGTGTTCCTTGAGCTCGCGGAAACTCTTCACTTATCCCAGAAGGCACTGGGAATATGCAAATTATCTCCTCGGGACTCCTCCCCTGGTTTACTGTTGTCCTCCTTTCAGCTGCAACAGCCAAAATCCAGTGTTCCTTGAGCTCGCGGAGACTCTTCACTTATCCCAGAAGGCACTGGGAATATGCAAATTATCTCCTCGGGACTCCTCCCCTGGTTTACTGTTGTCCTCCTTTCAGCTGCAACAGCCAAAATCCAGTGTTCCTTGAGCTCGCGGAGACTCTTCACTTATCCCAGAAGGCACTGGGAATATGCAAATTATCTCCTCGGGACTCCTCCCCTGGTTTACTGATGTCCTCCTTTCAGCTGCAACAGCCAAAATCCAGTGTTCCTTGAGCTCGCAGAGACTCTTCACTTATCCCAGATGGCACTGGGAATATGCAAATTATCTCCTCGGGACTCCTCCCCTGGTTTACTGATGTCCTCCTTTCAGCTGCAACAGCCAAAATCCAGTGTTCCTTGAGCTCGCGGAGACTCTTCACTTATCCCAGAAGGCACTGGGAATATGCAAATTATCTCCTCGGGACTCCTCCCCTGGTTTACTGATGTCCTCCTTTCAGCTGCAACAGCCAAAATCCAGTGTTCCTTGAGCTCGCGGAAACTCTTCACTTATCCCAGAAGGCACTGGGAATATGCAAATTATCTCCTCGGGACTCCTCCCCTGGTTTACTGTTGTCCTCCTTTCAGCTGCAACAGCCAAAATCCAGTGTTCCTTGAGCTCGCGGAAACTCTTCACTTATCCCAGAAGGCACTGGGAATATGCAAATTATCTCCTCGGGACTCCTCCCCTGGTTTACTGATGTCCTCCTTTCAGCTGCAACAGCCAAAATCCAGTGTTCTTGAGCTCGCGGAAACTCTTCACTTATCCCAGAAGGCACTGGGAATATGCAAATTATCTCCTCGGGACTCCTCCCCTGGTTTACTGTTGTCCTCCTTTCAGCTGCAACAGCCAAAATCCAGTGTTCCTTGAGCTCGCGGAAACTCTTCACTTATCCCAGAAGGCACTGGGAATATGCAAATTATCTCCTCGGGACTCCTCCCCTGGTTTACTGTTGTCCTCCTTTCAGCTGCAACAGCCAAAATCCAGTGTTCCTTGAGCTCGCGGAAACTCTTCACTTATCCCAGAAGGCACTGGGAATATGCAAATTATCTCCTCGGGACTCCTCCCCTGGTTTACTGTTGTCCTCCTTTCAGCTGCAACAGCCAAAATCCAGTGTTCCTTGAGCTCGCGGAAACTCTTCACTTATCCCAGAAGGCACTGGGAGTATGCAAATTATCTCCTCGGGACTCCTCCCCTGGTTTACTGTTGTCCTCCTTTCAGCTGCAACAGCCAAATCCAGTGTTCCTTGAGCTCGCGGAAACTCTTCACTTATCCCAGAAGGCACTGGGAAATATGCAAATTATCTCCTCGGGACTCCTCCCCTGGTTTACTGTTGTCCTCCTTTCAGCTGCAACAGCCAAAATCCAGTGTTCCTTGAGCTCGCGGAGACTCTTCACTTATCCCAGAAGGCACTGGGAATATGCAAATTATCTCCTCGGGACTCCTCCCTGGTTTCGCGTTTTGCAGCTTTCTCAAGGGGGATGTGCATGCCATGTCCTCACCAGTACCCAGTTATATAGCCCCTAAACCCACATTTGGGCCAATAGTAACCCCCTCTGTAGCGACACCCCCTTGGCATCGCAGGTGCAACAGGTCATATCATAAGCGGCTGGCGTTCTTGACGCGCATGGCACCACCGCCCCCAGATCCCACCACTCACCGCATCCGGCACTCAGTCTCGGCGTGCGGGGAGGAAATCCCCCGTGACATCACGTCCGCCCATCGAGACCACAAGAGGCCTTTAGCAAAGAGTGTGTGAGCCGGGTGTGGCGCGCATGCGCGTCGCCATTTTGTTGAAGCCTATTATCCAAATAGTGCCACCAATGAGACTGTATTGATACCAGGGAGTATACCGTATAGCAAATCACATAGATCATCCAAAATGGGGAAAAAATTGGAATGTGCATATAAGTCCCTACCCAATATGTATCATCATTAATATAAAGAACACACCATATATAATCATAATGCGCCACATCATATTTACAAAAGTATCAAATGCTAACAATTCATGCTGGCAAAAAACATGGGTATAGGGTATCACAAAACAGTATATATATATATATATATATATATATATAATACATAAACAAGAATGCACATAAAAATACACATAAGGATCCAGGGTGTTGCTTTAATTCATTCATATGAAGTCATAAATGGTCCAATGTGGATAAGGAGTCATATAACGATCCGGACACAGTAACATACTGGATATACTAAGATAAAGTAAACAATACACAAGTCAATAAAAAAACACACACAAAAGAAAAAGAAGAGAGCACATAATAACTTTTAAAAGGTAAAGATGTATCTACAAAAAAGGAGCGAAACTCAATTTCTCATTCAGTCCCACGGGAGTGTTTTATAGTAGTCTGAGACATAAATAATTGGCATCAGCTGTCTTGCTGCCATTTCTAGGGCAAAGAAATAATTTTTCTAAACCGATGCGTGTTTTGAAGTAGTCTGGGAAATAAATAAATGGCATCATAGTTATTAAGGTTGAAGGAAGAATTTAAGTCCATCTAGTTCAACCCATATCCTATCCTAACCTGCCCTAACATGTTGATCCAGAGGAAGGCAAAAAAAAACCTATGTGGCAAACAGTAAGCTTCACATTGGGGAAAAAAAATTCCTTCCCGACTCCACATACGGCAATCAGACAAGCTCCCTGGATCAATGTAATATCTAGGAAACTAGTGTATATAACCTGTAATATTATACTTTTCAAGAAAGGCATCCAGTCCCTCCTTAAATTTTAGTAGGGAATCACTCATTATAACATTAGACGGCAGAGAGTTCCATAGTTCCCTCGCTCTTACAGTAAGGAATCCGGGTCTGTGATTATGCTTAAACCTTCTTTCCTCCAGACGTAGAGGATGCCCCCTTGTTCCCGTCACAAGTCTAAGAGTAAAAAGATTACTAGAAAGGTCTTTGTACTGTCCCCTTATATATTTATACATGTTAATAAGATCACTCATAAGCCTTCGTTTTTCCAAACTAAATAACCCCAAGAGTAATAAATTGTCTTGGTATTGCAGACCCCTCAGTT
>JARQOD010011808.1:0-22005 GCA_033576555.1 Oophaga sylvatica
GGGGGAGAGGAGACGGGCTGAGAGTGGGGGAGGATAGAGCGGGCTGAGGGTAGGAGGAGAGGACAGAGGAGGCGGCTGAGTGTAGGAGGAGACGGGCTGAGATGTGGGAGGATCGGACAAGGGCGGGTGAGGTGTAGGAGGAGGGACAGAGGAGGGCTGAGGTGTGAGGAGGAAAGGACAGGAGGAGGGGCTGATTCGGAGGGAGCCAAGGAGGGGTGGTTAAGAGGAAGGGTGATGTGGAGATCGGACAAGGAGCGGTGGGTAGGAAGGACAGAGGCGGGCGAGGTAGGGAACGAATAGGAGCGGCTGAGGTGAGATGGACAGAGGACGGGCTAGGTGTAGGAGAGGAAAGGAGCGTGAGGTTGGGGAGGACAGAGGGCTGGTGGGACGGACAGGGCGGTGAGGGTAGAGGAGCTGAAGAGGGGGTTGGAAAGGACGGGCTGAGGTGTAGGAGGAGTGGCAGAGGGAGGGTGGTGTGGGAGGATGGACAAGGGCGGGCTGAGGTGTAGGAGGAGAGGACAAGGAGCGGGCTGAGGTGTAGGAGGGAGGACGAGGAGGGGCTGAGGTGTAGGAGGGACGGCGAGAGAGGGGAGATTCGGACAGGAGCGGGCTGAGTGTAGAGGAGACAGAGGAGCGGGCTGGGTGTAGGAGGAGATAGGACAGAGGAGCGGTGAGGTGTGGAGGAGATGGACAAGGAGGGCTGAGGTGTAGGAGGAACGACAAGGGAGTGTGAGGGGATCGACAAGGGCGGGCTGGGTGTAGGAGAGGACAAGGGGGGCTGAGGTGTAGGAGGAGAGGTGAGAGTGGAGGATGGACAAGGAGGGCTGAGGTAGGAGGGAGGAAAGGGCGGCTGAGGTTAGGAGGAGGCAAGGAGGGCTGAGGTGTAGGAGGAGAGGAAAGGAGCGGTGAGGTGAGGAGGAGCGGGCTGAGGTGGGAGGACGAAGAGGGGGCTGAGGTGTAGAGGAGGACGAGAGGGCTGAGTGTGGAGGAAGGACAGGGGGGCTGAGGGTAGGAGGGGACAGAGACGGTGAGGGAGGAGACAGGGCTGGGTGAGGAGGAGGACAGAGGTGAGTGTAGGAGGAGAGGAAAGGAGCGGCTAGGTGTAGGGGGAGGACAAGGGCTGAGGGGAGGAACGGAGGTGAGGGGGAGATGGACAAGGAGGGGCTGAGGTGTAGGAGGAGAGGAGAGAGTGGGAGGAGGGACATAGGAGCGGGCTGAGGTGTAGGAGGAGACGGACAGAGGAGGGGCTGAGGTGTAGGAGGAACGGCGAGATGTGGGAGGTCGACATAGGAGCGGCTGAGGTGTGGAGGATGGACAAGGAGGGGCTGAGGTGTAGGAGGAGGACAGAGGAGCGGGCTGAGGTGTAGGAGGAGAGGACAGAGAGCGGGCTGAGGTGAGGAGGAGGACGGGCGGGCTGAGTGTGGGAGATTGGACATAGGAGCGGGCTGAGGTGTAGGAGGAATGGACAGAGGAGGGCTGGGTGTAGGAGGGGACGGACGGCTAGGTGGGAGCGAGGTTGGATGGAGATCGGACATAGGAGCGGGCTGAGGTGTAGGAGGAGAATGGACAGAGGAGGGTGAGGGTAGGAGGAGAGGACAAGGAGCGGGCTGAGGTGTAGGAGGAGAGGACAGAGGAGCGGGCTGAGGGTGGCGGCTGAGGGGAGAGGACAAGGAGCGGGCTGAGGTGTAGGAGGGACAGGACAGAGGAGGGCTGAGGTAGGGGGACGGACAAGGAGGGCTGAGGTGTAGGAGGAGAGGACAGAGGAGCGGCTGAGGTGTAGAGGAGAGGACAAGGAGCGGGCTGAGGTGTAGGAGGAGGACAAGGAGCGGGCTGAGGTGTAGGGGAGGGGAGATGGGAGGACGAAGGACGGCTGAGGTGTAGAGGAAGGACAGAGGAGCGGGCTGAGGTGTAGGGGAAGGACAGAGGAGCGGGCTGAGGTGTAGAGAGGAAGGACGGGCTGAGGTGTAGGAGGATGGACAAGGAGGGGTGAGGTGTAGGAGGACGGACAGAGGAGCGGGCTGAGGTGTGAGGAGAGGACAGAGGAGGGGCTGAGGTGAGGAGGAGAGGACAGAGGAGCGGGCTGAGGTGTAGGAGGGACGGCTGGAGGGGAGGAGGAAGGCAAGGAGCGGGCTGAGGTGTAGGAGGAGAGGACAAGGAGCGGGCTGAGGTGTAGGAGGAAGGACAGAGGAGCGGGCTGAGGTGTAGGAGGGGAATTGGACAGAGGAGCGGGCTGAGGTGTAGGAGAGGACAGAGGAGCGGGCTGAGTGTAGGAGGGAGGCGAGGAGGGTGAGGGTGAGGAGAGAGGACAGAGGAGGGGCTGAGGTGTAGGAGGAGAGGACAGAGGAGGGGCTGAGTGTAGGAGGAGAGGACAGAGGAGCGGCTGAGGTGTAGGAGGAGAGGACAGAGGAGCGGGCTGAGGTGTAGGAGGAGACAGGCTGAGTGTGGGAGATCGGACAGAGGAGCGGGCTGAGGTGTAGGAGGAGAGGACAGAGGAGCGGGCTGAGGTGTAGGAGGGACGGACAGGAGCGGGCTGAGGTGTAGGAGGATGGACAAGGAGCGGGCTGAGGTGTAGGAGGGAGACGGACAGAGAGTGGCTGAGGTGTGAGGATCGGACATAGGAGCGGGCTGAGGTGTAGGAGGAGAGGACAGAGGAGCGGGCTGAGGAGTGAGGAGGATTCGGACAGAGGAGCGGGCTGAGGTGTAGGAGGAGATGGACAGAGGAGCGGGCTGAGGTGTAGGAGGAGATGGACAGAGGAGCGGGCTGAGGTGTAGGAGGAGAGCAGGACTGAGTGTAGGGAGGATTGGACAGAGGAGCGGGCTGAGGTGTGAGGTCAAGGTGAGGTGGAGATGGACAGAGGAGCGGGCTGAGGATGGACAGAGGAGGGGGAGGTGTAGGAGGATGGACAAGGAGCGGGTGAGGTGTAGGAGGGACGTGAAAGGAGGGGCTGAGGTGTAGGAGGACGGACAGAGGGGCTGAGGTGTGGAGGACGGAAGGAGGGGCTGAGGTGTAGAGGAAGGACAGAGGAGCGGGTGAGGTGTAGGAGGAGAGAGAGCGGTGAGGTTAGGGAGACAGAGGAGCGGGTGAGGTGTAGGAGGAGAGGACAAGGAGGGGCTGAGGTGTAGAGGAAGGCGGTTGGAGGAGACGGGTGAGGTGTGGAGGATCGGACATGGGCGGCTGAGGTGTAAGGAGAGGACAAGGAGGGGCTGAGGTTAGGAGGACGGACAGAGGAGCGGCTGAGGTGTAGGAGAGGACAGAGGAGCGGGCTGAGGTGTAGGAGGAGATGGAAGAGGAGGGGTATGAGGTGTAGGAGGAGAGGACGAGAGGGTGAGGTGTAGGAGGAGAGGACAAGGAGCGGGCTGAGGTGTAGGAGGAGACGGGTGAGTGTGGAGGATTGGAGGGCGGTGAGGTGGGGGAGGACAAGGAGCGGGCTGAGTGTAGGAGGGAGGACAGAGGAGCGGGCTGAGGTGTAGGAGGAGGACAGGGAGCGGGCTGAGGGTGGAGGATGGAATAGGAGGGGAGGGAGGAGGGAGGAAAGGAGGGGCTGAGGTGTAGGAGGGCGGACAAGGAGCGGGCTGAGGTGTGAGGACGAAGGAGCGGGTGAGGTGAGGAGGAGACAGGAGGGGCTGAGTGTAGGAGGAGGGACAGAGGAGGGGCTGAGGTGTAGGAGGAGGAAAGGAGGGGTGAGTGTAGGAGGACGGACAGAGGAGCGGGCTGGGTGTGGAGGGAGGACAAGGAGCGGGCTGAGGTGTAGGAAGGAGGACGGGCTGAGTGTAGGAGGAGGCAAGGAGGGCTGAGGTGTAGGAGGGACAGGAGGGGTGAGTTGAGGAGGAGGCGAGGGAGGGAGAGGACAGGAGGCTGAGGTGTGGAGACGGACAGAGGAGCGGCTGAGGTGTGAGGAGGAAGGACGGGCTGAGGTGTAGGGGGAGGAGGGCAGTGTGGAGAGAGCGGCTGGTGGAGGGAGAGGGGGGTGAGGTGAGGAGATGGGCAGAGGGGGGCTGAAGGGAGGAGGAGAGGACAAGGAGCGCTGAGTGTGGAGGAGACGGAGGGTGGTGGGAGAGGACAAGGGCGGGTGAGGTGTGGGAGACGGACAGAGGAGGGGGAGTTGGAGAGGGTGGGTGTGGGGGAGGACAAGGAGGGGCTGAGGTGTAGGAGGATGGACAGAGGAGGGCGAGGGTGAGGAGGAGGAGGGTGAGGTGTAGGAGGGACAGAGGAGCGGGTGAGGTGTAGGAGGACGAGAGGAGCGGGCTGAGGTGTGGAGGGGACGGCGGTGGGGAGGGAGGAAGGGCGGCTGAGGGGGAGAGGACAGAGGAGGGCTGAGGTGTAGAGGAGAGACAGGAGCGGCTGGGGTAGGAGGGAGGACAGGGAGAGGTGTAGAGGACGGACAGGAGCGAGGTGTGGAGACGGACAAGGAGCGGGCTGAGGTGTAGGAGATGGACAGAGGAGGGGCTGGGTGTAGGAGGAGACGGGTGAGGTGGGAGATCGGCAAGGGCGGGTGAGTGAGGAGAGGAAGAGGGGCTGAGGTGTAGAGGAGAGGAAGGAGGGGCTGAGGTGAGGAGGAGGCAAGGAGCGGGCTGAGGTGTAGGAGGAGGCGGATGTGGGAGGATGGAAAGGAGGGGCTGAGGTGTAGGAGAGGAAAGGAGCGGGTAGTTGAGGGCAGGGAGGGGTGGTGAGAGGCAGGAGCGGTGAGGTTGTGGAGACGGAGGAGCGGTGGGTAGGAGAGGAAGAGCGCTGGGTGGGGGGGAGAGAGGGGCTGAGGTGTGTGGAGGAATTCGGACATAGGAGCGGGCTGAGGTGTGAGGAGACGGAGATGGGAGAATGGCAAGGGGGGCTGAGGTGTAGGAGGAGACGGACAGAGGAGGGCTGAGGTGTAGGAGGAGACGGACAGAGGAGCGGGCTGAGGTGTAGGAGGAGACGGACAGAGGAGCGGGCTGAGGTGTAGGAGGAGATGGACAGAGGAGCGGGCTGAGGTGTAGGAGGATTCGGACAAGGAGCGGGCTGAGGTGTAGGAGGAGACGACAGAGGAGCGGGCTGAGGTTTTAGGAGGAGACGGACATAGGAGCGGGCTGAGGTGTAGGAGGGGACGGACAGAGGAGCGGGCTGAGGTGTAGGAGGAAGGACAGAGGAGCGGGCTGAGGTGTAGGAGGATCGGACATAGGAGCGGGCTGAGGTGTAGGAGGAGATGGACAGAGGAGCGGCTGAGGTGTAGGAGGAGACGGACATAGGAGCGGGTGAGGTGTAGGGGATACGGACAGAGGAGGGGCTGAGGTGTCCCACCCCCACAACCCTTTCACTTACCGTTTTAAAAACCCCCAAAGGGGGCCCCGGGGCCGAATCATCTAAAACCCCTTTTCACAACAGTACCCCCCCCCTTAAAGGGGGCCCCCAAACCCCTTTCTTTGACAACCGGGGGGGGTCAGGATTTTTTCTATAAATACGCAGGGGTAATCCCCCTAGCGGGGAATTTCCGAAGAAAACCCCAAGAATTATCTTCCTGCCCCAAAACCCCCCTTTTTTAACCCAAAAATATTTGGGCTTCGTCTAAAAAAACAAAAACCCCAATATTTTCTCACCACTACTCCACATTCCCCCTCACCAAACAGGGTCGGGCACAGCAGAAAAAACCCACTGCCAAAAACCCTTAAAAAAGGGGATTTGGGGGGAACACTTTGGATTTAAATGTCCCGGAAAGAAGAAAACGAAAAAAACAGGATTAAAATCCCGGGTTTTTTAAAACCCCCCCCCAAAAACCCCTGGGTTTTTAAAATTTTTTAGGAGTGCACTTCAAAAAATATTTTTGGGAGGACAACCCCCCCAAGCCCCCAAATTTTAAAAACCCGAGGCCACATCCTATCCCGGGGTTAGCAACCGGGGGGGCCTTCTCCGAAGAGGGACAACCCCCCACCCCCGGGCCCAAATTTTCTGCAAACGTAAAACAACAGAGTCAACACCTGGACGACAGAAGCCTCCGCCCCTGTCCCTAAAGGGAAAACGAGGGTAAAAACCCGAAAAACAGAAAAACGGAGAAAATAAAAAGGGGGGAGAGCTAGCCCTTTTTAAAAGCAAACTCACCCAAAAGGGGAAAAAAAAACCCCCGGGCCCTGATCACAGACACAAAGCACTAAAAGCCCCAAAAGTCGGGTTTGTTCTCTCAGTTGACCTTTGGGTTTTGGAGGGGAAAGGCCGGGGGAAAAAAAAAATTTAACACCCGTTTAGAAAAAAAAGTCCCCCAAAAATTGGAAACAAAGGGGCTCCTCTGTCAGACACATGTTTCAGGTTTCCGGGAAAAAAAGAACCCGTGCTGAAGGAAAAAGGGACCAATTCAAGGGGGGAAAGGGGAATTTTGGGGGAAGGCACAGAGGGTTCATTTGGAAACCCCATCACAAATCCCCCCCAAGGGGTCATTTTCTGAGAAAAGGAAGATGGGGAAAAAAATCCATAGAGTTTGGGGGCCTTTGCCCTCTTGGCACAGGCATGGCATCAACAAACCACGAGCAGAGCAAGATTTTGGGCGAGAGCAACCCCGCAGGATGCAAAAATTTTCCCCGAAAATGCGAAAAAAAAAGGGAGGCCACCAAAAGGCCGATTAACCAAGTCTTGGTCCCAAAAAATTCCCCGGGTGCCCACCAAGCGGAAAAATTGAATCTCAGACATCCACTTTTTTTCCAGGGGCCGGGACAAACAATTTTCCAACAGGGCAGCGCTGGGGGCCTATCCTCCAAACACCCCCCCAGAGCAAGTCCAAATTTGGGGGGAGATGGAAAGGGAAAAATACCCCCCTTTAAAATAACGAGGGATTTAGATAGCCGGGGGAGTCCGAAAGGGGAAAACCCCCGAGAGGGGTTTCCCCCCTTTAAAATTTTTTGTGCCGGGGAAAAAAGGGGAAAACCCCAAAAAATTTTAAAAAGTGTGGAAAAAAAAGGGGCCCCCCCGGGCCCCGTCTGGGGTTTGGGTTTTTGGAGATTCCAGATAACCAGATTTTTTTGGTCCGTAAGGACCACCCCTGTGGTTTTGGGCCCCCCAACCCAAAAAGTCTCCACCCCAAAAAAACCCACTTCAGGGCCCAAAAACCCCCCATTCCCCCCGATAATTTCGTTCAGTAGGAAAAATTTTCCCCGGGGGAAAAAAGGGACAAAGGGGGTTCTTTTAGGGTCTCTGGATCTTTTTTTGGGGGGGAAAAAGGGGGCCCGCCCCCCAATTTTAAGCATCAACCTCCCCTGAAATGGCAAAAGGGGAAAAAACGGCGCCGTTTGAACAGGAGCGAAGTGAAAATTCTGCTTAATTTTCCCCCAAAAGAGAGACTGGGCCCAGAGGCCCAAATTTCCCCACTTCAGAACCCCCTTTTTTGGGCAAATCGTTTTAAAGGTTAACAAAAACGAGGAAATTACCAATAAAAATTTTTTTTTAAAAAAAAGGGGGGAAAACCCAAAAAACCCCCCTTTAAAGCCTTTAAGGTGTTGGGGACCCAATCCGATGGCCTGAACCCCTTTTTCCCGGGTTTATTTTTTTAACAGATGGGGCAAAATGAAAAACCCGAAAAAGTCTTTTGTCCCAAAAAGACATTTTTATCCCTTCACTTTCAAGCATTTCTCTCAAAATTTTTTGGGAAAACAGTTCGAACAGGGTTCACATGAGAGTCCCAGGGGCATTAGAAAAAAAAAAAATCATCCCAAAAAAACTCAGAAACTTTTCCCCAAAATCCCGAAAATGTCATTCATGAAGGACTGGAAGACGGAAGGAGCATTGACCCAAAGGGCTTACAAGGTCCAAAAAGGGCCTTTTTGGGGGGGTTTTAAAAATGCCGTCTTCCATTCATCCCCGTGTTTAAAAGCGAAAAAGGTTTTTACGCCCCCCCTGAGGTAAAATTTGGGGAAACCCCCAAATCTTTTTTACCCCGGAAAACATCGAAATCAAGGTAACGGGTATTGTTTTTTACAGTAATATTTTCAAGAGACGAAAAACAATAAAACCCCCAATAAAACCCCTTTTTTTGGCCAAAAAAAAAAAACCGGGGACTAAGGGTGAAGGGGGGGCAAAGGGCCCCCCCTTTTCCAATGTTTTCCTTATATAAGACCCCCTAGCGCCCCTGTTCAGGTACAGACAATTAAAAAAGGCCCCTTTGGGAAAAATTTTTAAACCTGGAAACTAATTCAATACGCGTTTTGCTTAGGGGAGGTAAAATGCGATTTCTTTCGCTAAACACATCAGAAAAAAACAAAAAAAAAAAATCGAACAACCCTAGCCTGGGGAGGCAAAAAAAACAGGGGTTTTTTCACAACACTTTGGGGGAGCCCCGGGGGGGACGCACGGGATTTCCAAACCAAAAAAAGGGGTTATGAAGGGAACCCAAAGGGAAAAAACCCCGCCAAAAAAATTTTCCTGCAGTTTAAATTTTGAACCAAAATTTGCACCCTTTCCGGGGATCGGGAAACCCCCTCATTATCCCCCATAGAAAAGGGGTTTTTTTTCTCCCAAAGGGGTAAAATCGACCCCAGTGGGGGGAAAAGACTTCTTTTGGGGTAAAAAGGGAACCAAAAAGTTTACCCAAAATCAAACCTCGGGTTTTAAAAATTTTTCTCCAAAACAAAAAAACCGGGAGGAAAAAGAGGACAAAAGATATCAAGGCTTTAAAAATTTTGTTGAACACTACCCAAACAACTGAGCGGGGGCAAAAGGGTCTTCCCCCTTAGGGGGACTGAAAAAGCAAAAGGGGGATCACCACGTAGAAAACATCCCCCTTTCGCTTTCGAACCATGACGTGTGCCCCAAAAACCCCCAAATCACACTGCTTTGGGCCCCCGCACTGGTCCAAAGGGGAACCCCATCCACCTTTCTTCTCCCCTCCGCAAACGCTGTCAATTGAAGGGCCAATAAAATAAAAACTTGAGACCAGAGGGGCCCCGGAATCCCACCAAAAACCTTTTTAAAAATCCGACAGCCCTTCCGAAAAGGGCCCCAAAAAGGGGCTTCTTTTCGGGACTGCCCACCTAGGGTTTCTCTGCAGTAAACTCGCGCATAAACCCCCCTTTTTTAAGGGCCAAAAAGGGTTTTTTCAGTTTTATCAGGGCTTTAGGCTCATCTACAAAACCCCCCAAAACCCGAAAAAATCTTCAAAATCCCCAAAAAAAGGCCCCGGGGACAGGGAAAAGCCCAATCCGGGAGGTCGCCCGCGGAAGGGGTGATAATTTGAAACCCGGGGCGGGGTTTTTTGAGGATTTTAGTTTTTAAGGGGAAGAAAAAATTTTACAATTTTTTTTTGAAATTCGAAACTTAGCTCGACCCCCTAAAAAAAAAATTCAGGGGAAAACCCAGGTTCCACAACGGGGAACCTAGCAAGATAGAGCAAACTCCAAAACCCGTAAAAACGACCCAAACAGGGGCCGAAAAAGGTGCAAACCCTTTTGGGAAAAAGATCCTCCCCAGCCCCCCCGGGGTCAAAAGGGAAAAAAAAAAAAAAAAAAAAAAACAAACAAAAAATCTCGAAAATTTTTTTTCCTTAAAAATTTTTTTTTTCCCCCCTTCTGTGGTCCCAATACAATTTTAGGCCGGGGTACTGTTGTTAGGTAGCTGGGGAAATGCAGGAAAAAAAGGCAAACACCAGAGCGGGTTGGAATTTGGGTTGCTTTCCCACAAAACCACAACAGGGGAAACCCGTGGAGCGTTCCCTTTGGGGGCCTAAAAACCCCCTCGCCAGCCTAAAAACAACTACCCAAAAGAAAAAATGGAAAGCTATCCCCCCCGGACAAACCCAAAAGATAATAGAAAGCCCCAAACGTAAGGGGGGTTAACAAGAGGAAATCGACAAAAAAGAAAATAGTATGGCAAACCTGGGCCCCAAACTAAAAAAAAGGAAAAGGACAGGAAGGGAAACTTACTGCAATCCCAAAAAAACCCTAAAAAACCCCAACTCACAAATTTCAAAATCACCGAGTTTCCACCCTTTCTACCACCAAAAATTATTTTTGGTGTAAAAAAACAGAAAGCCACTAAAAAACTGGAAAAACAAAAGAAAAAACAGTGGTAAAACTAAAGGGAGAGGGCAAAAGCCCCGGGGGGGGACCCAGAAGGCCCCCCAGAATGCAGGCCCCCAAAAGGGCAAAAATATAGCAAAAAAAAAATTTAAAAAATTGCTTACTGATAGCAGGAGATGCAGACAAGACACAGCAGGCTAAAAAAGGAACGGAAAGAGGATTCAAAACCCCCAAAAATTGATCACCCGGGAAAACCCCCCTGGGAAAATGATTTCCCCCTTTTAAAAAAAATCAGTAACACCCGTTCCCCCTCCTCACATCCGTTGTAACCCCAAAGGAGCCTCTGCTCAGAACCCCCCTCAAACCCTTCACAACAACGATAGGAGACAAAGGGGTTTGGGGGGAACTTGGCCTCTGAACCATTAAAGTACCCCAAGGTGAGGGATTATTAGGAAACCCCCCCTTTGGGTAGGTTTTGACCCCCGGTCCTCCCCTTTCCTGGAAAAGTGGATCAAGTCTCCCGATTAAAAATGAGGGTTTAACGGTTTTCGGGGCAGGTAAAAACTATTTATATTTTTTTTCGATTTGCTAATCAAGTTGGGATAGAGGTTTTTTTTTAAGAAAGTTTATGAAAACGGGACACTTTTAAAAAACCGCGGGCCCCCCAGGGGGAAGGGCAGAGGGGGGGGGCTGAGGTGGGAGGGGGAGAAAAGCGAGTTTTTGGGGGAAATTTGGCAAAAGGGCAGGGGGGGGGGGTAGGAGGTTTCGGACAGAGGACGGGCGGGGTGTGGGGGGATTGCGGGGAAAAGGGGGGGCCGGCGAGATGAGGAGACGACGGGGACGGGGTGAGGTGTGGGGGGTGCGGAAAGAGGGGGGGGGGGTGAGGGGGGAGGATGCGGACAAGGGGGGGCTGAGGGGAGGGGGGGGGGGGACATAGGAGGGCCCCCGGGGGTAGGAGATGCGGACATAAAAAACGGGTTTAGGTTAGGAGGGGGACAAAAGGGGGGGGTGAGGTGGGGGGAGGCGGGCGAGGAGCGGGGGGGGGTTTTGGGGGATGCGGGGGAAAGGGGCGGGGTGAGGTGTAGGAGATGGCAAAGGAGCAGGCTGAGGGGGGGGGGATGGGGACATAGGAAAGGGCGGGGGGGGGAGGGGTGCGGACCATAGGAGCGGGGTGAGGTGTGGGGTGCCCGGGCAGAGGAGTGGGGGGGGGTGGGGGGAAAGGGTGCGGCTGGGCGGGCTGAGGGGGGGGAAAGGGCGGACATAGGGGGCCGGCTGGGGTGTAGGGGGAGAAAGGGGAAAAAGGGGGGTTGAGGGGGGGGGGGATCCCCGGGCGGGGGGGGCTGAAGGGGGAGGGGGATGCGGACAAGGGGGCGGGGTGAGGGGTGGGGGGGGGGCAAAGGGGCGGGCTGAGGTGTGGGGGACAACAGAGGACGGGCTGAGGGTGTAAAGGGGGTCGGGGGGAGGACGGGCTGAGGTTGGGAGTGCGGACGAGGAGGGGGGAGGTGTTTTTGGGGGGCGGCAGAGGGGGGGCGGGTGTGGAAAAGGGGGGGGACAGAGGAGCAAAGGCCCGAGGGGGTGGGAGGAGGGAGACAGGAAATGGGCTGAGGTGTGGGAGGAGGGGGCAGAGGTTGGGGGGGAAAGGGGGGGGAGGAGCAGACCCGGGAGGGGGGTGAGGGAGGGGGGGGCGGAAAAAGGGGGGGGCTGAGGTGTGGGGGGGAGGATGTGTACCCGGGACACAATCCCAGGAAGGGTGGGAAACGGAAAAAGGGTCTTCATGACCACGACATTGGGGAAAACACCCAGCAGGGGGTGGGGGGGTGTGAGCATTTATGCCCCCGGTTTTTCAGAGAGAACGGTCTAGCCGGGGGGTTTAGGGGAAGAGTCCCCCGAGCCTTTGCAGGTTTTAGAAAGGGGGGGGCCCCGAAAGGGGGGAGATTTAGACACCTCAGCCTGGTCAGGACGTCCCCCCACTGAAAACGGCTGAGATTTTAAGATTGAGAAAAAAAAGGGCAAAGGGGGGAGAAAAGAAGTCCGGGGAAAAAGGAAAACCTTTCACATGGAAAAACCGGGCCGGGGGGCCGAAAAGGTTTTCCCTTTGCTTACGCATTGTGGTAAGAAAAACCCGAGGTTCCCGGGCCTTTGGTCGCGCAGGGATCCGGAAAGTCAGTACGTATCTGGGGTCCCGGGGGGAGGAGAACCGGGCCGATTTAGCAAGAATGGGGAAATGGTTTTCTCTTGGAAGCCCCCGCCCAAAAAAAAGCCCCGGGGAGGGAAACCCCCCCTTTTTGGGAATTTGCGGTATAGAGGGAACAAACCCTTTAGGCGGGGTTTGGGCTCATCATCTTTTGGGGGGAAAAAAAGGGGGCCCCTAACTTTTTTTAGCCGGGGGCCCCAAAAAACATCCTCCATCAACCCCATCACCCCCCGGGACCCCTTACCACTTAAAAGTAAAAGGGGGGGAAAAAAGCTGACGGGGAGATGAGTTTTTATTTGCAGGGCCCCACAACCCTGCCCCCCCCGGGGCCGGGGGGAAAACCCCCCCCTGTAGGGGACCCGACACTGCTGCCTTTAAAACCCTCCCTCAGAGATTCGCAGCGCTGGGGGAAATTTTGGAACTACAGGGGGGTCACGAACTGTAAAAAAACTTTCCCCGTAAAAAATACCCCCCCCAACATTTGCCGGGCCGCCAGGGGGGCCCCCGAAACCCGGGCCAAACCCCTACCCCCACAACCCCCCCAAAACTTGGCTCGGCCGGTACCCCTTTTTCCCCCCTAACCCCCCAAAAGTGGGGCGGGGGGGGGCACAAAATTTGGCGCACAAAAGGTTTCGAAAAAATTTAGATTGCGAAAAACCCGGGGTTGGAGTGTTTTGGTGAAAAGACTGTTTTGTTGTTTGGCGCCAATACCGCCAATTTTTCCCCCCGATTCCGCCCTAAGGCCTGGAGAAGAAAAGGGGGGCGACCCCCAAAAACGCGCAAAAATTGGACACGCCCCCGGCCCGACTCACGGGAGGTCCTGCAACAGGGAAATGAACCTCCCGACATCAAGCGCCCGACGAAGGCCTGTTTTCCCCCCCGGGGGTGCCCTTTAAAAAAGCGCGTCTGAAAAACCCGGGGGGGTCCGTTAACCAAGGGGGGGGTAAAATTTTTAAAAACCGGCTGAAGGCGGCCCCACCGGGGGGCCCCAAAAACCCCCCCCTGGGGGTTTTTACGCCAGATGGGGGTGCAGGCCCAGCACCCAGTCCGTGTCCCGATCATGCCAACCCCCCCCAAAAATCCGGGGGGAAATGGTTTCCCCCCCGTACGGGCGGTGAGCCAGGCACTTAGAAAGGGGTTTTAAAGGGGAAAGGGTTTTTGCACATCCAAAAATTTACCTAGGGCCGGAGAGACAAAAAGCTGCTGTCCTAATAGGGCACAAAGGGCCCCGCTGCTGGGGGGGAAGGGATTTTTGGGGGATCCGGGTTACAGGGGGGGGGTCCCCTGCGATCCCTTAAGCGCCCCCCATATTTAAAGACCCCAGAAACGGATCCCCCGGTGGCCTTCTTCAGGGTTCAAAAAGCCGGTGACAGCCCCCGGGGGACTACCTTGCCGCAAAAAGGGCCCCCGAGAGTTTTAAAGGGGCAGTTTAAAAATTTTTAAAGCGATCGATGAAAAAAATGCTGAAAGAACAATTTATACGGGGTTTGAGACCCAAGAGGAAGCAGAAACTGTAAACGGTGGCCCCTTAGATATGGGGGTGGGCCCCTTTTTATGCCCTAAAGGACAGGGGTTTTAAGGGCCCTGCGGCCCTGGGCAAACGAGGTGGCAACCCAACATCATCGGGGGAAAGGGCACTCGGAACCGGCAGTAACCCCCTTTTTCCCCCTTTTAGGGGCCCCAAGCCAAAGCGCGGGGGCACCCCCCGGGAAATTTTTGGGGGGTTTTGCGTCAGAGGGGCCGCCGCTGACAAAAATCGGGCCGCTGGAGAGGGGGCCCTGCGCGGGGAAAAAAAGGGGGAAGGGGCTTGTTAGCTGCTGCCCAGAAGACGTTCCGGGGAAAGGACCAGAAGAAAGAAACTTTCGCCCCCCCGGGGGGGGAAAAAACCCCGCCCCCCCCGGAGAAACCCCCCTGATCACACCCTCCTGGGCGAGAGATCTTTTTTTCCCCCGATGCAACCAAAAGGCATCTGTCCCCACAGTGTCCTTTAAACGGGCAGAACCGGGGGCCGGCCCCAAACCCCCAGGAGAAACCCAGGCCCCCTAGACGGGAAACCCGCGGGTTTTTGGGGGGCGGCGACCCACCTGTCTATTATTCTAGGGGTTTTTGCTGTTCCGGCTTTTTTAAAAACCCCGGGGTCGCGGGGGACCCAATTTCCCGGGATCCCCTATAACCAAGTACTGGTCCTTTGGCCCTCTTAAACCCCCGGGAGCCTTTTTTTTACCGTGTTTTGCTTCTATGGTTTTCCGTAAAAAGAAATGGGGAAAAAATTTTGTAGATGTAAAGGTGGGCGGGGTTTTGAAAAAAGGGGGTTTTGGGTAGTAAAGACTGTAAAAGGAGAACGGTTTTTAAAAAAAATTTTGGGTACTAACTTATCTAATTTTTGGAAATTGTGTTTTTTCCCCAAAAGCTCGCTGAGATTTCCCCACCAAGGGAGAAAGGATAATTTCCCAAAAAGAGATTTCCCGGGCCCTGGGGGTCCAAAAAGCGAACTTAAAAGCGGCGAAAAAGGAAAAGTAAGGGGGGACGACCTTTGGATCCTTTTGGGGATACCCCCGGATGAAATGAAAAAACGGGGGCAAGGGGGAGAAAGGGGCGGGGAAAGGAAAAGAATTACCAAGCTGTAGAAAAAACCCCCCATTCAGAACATAGACCTAAAACTTATACGCTTTAAAGGGGTAGTAGAAGGGGGAAAGAAAGGGGCCCCGGGACGGCTTCTAAAATTTGGGGGAAAGATGGGGGAAACTTACCCCCTTTTTGAAAACCCTTGCTAAACTACATGTGTTGACAAAAATTTTTTAATTTTTTCCTTTTTTCCCGTTTTTTTTTTTTTTAATTTCCTTTTTTAGGGGAAAAAACCCCCCAAATAAACGGGGGCAAAACCCAGAAACCCCCGGGGGGGGGAAAAGGTTCAGAACTCCATTTTGGGGCGGACCCCACTCCCCTCACCAGAAGAAAAGGGGGTTTTTCGGGGTGGGAAGAAAATCCCAAAATGTTTACAACCCCCCCTTTTTTTGGGGGAATTGGGGGACAAAAAAAAATCCCTCAGGCAGTCATCCCCCCATCAAGGAGGGGAAAAGGCCCATCCCCCCAAAATCAATCAGAAGGTAAAGAAAGTTGATGATAGAAAAAGCTGGGGGTAAGGGATATTTTTAGCCCCTTGGGGCCGGCCCCTTAGTTCTGGGAAAAAAAAAAGAGGGGTAAAAAATGGGGGGGGATTACGGAGGTAAAACCCCATACCCCCCAAAAGGGGTGCAACCCTTTAAAAACCCAAGAGGAACTTTTGCGGGGCCCGAAAACGCTAACTTTTTTCTACCCCGACTGACTATTTGGGTTTCGCAAGTGGCGTGGCGAGGAGGCGTGAAAAAAGGGGTTTCACCCCCCCCCAAAGGGCTCTGTGAGTTCGACCAAAAACCGGTTTTTGGGGCCCAAAGGGGGGCCCCGGGGAAATTTTTAAGAGAGTGGGGAAAAAAGTTGGACATTCAATTTGAAAACCGTGCTGCTCTCCCAAAACAGTTATCGGTTTTTTCCCAAAACATAAAGGGGCCCCCTCTAAAAAACCTGGCAGAAATTTTTGGGGCCCTGCCCGGGGGGGATAATTTGAAACCCCAAAGCCCTCAATCAAAAAAAAAGGGACATACGGGGGGACATCGGGAGTTCGGAAGGAGTAGCGCCGCCCCAAAAAAAAGTCATGCCATCCAAAGTTTGGGCCGGGGCCGAAAAACCCCAAGGAAGTGCGACGTTCCTGGGATAAAAGGGTTTCACAGAAGGGGTTTTGAAAAAAATTTTTCAAAAAAGGCAGCCCCCTTTTTTGGGCCTCCTATAGGGCAATCCCCAAAGGCGAAACCCTCCCTTTTTAACGGGGTAAAGAACACTGGGAAACTTTAAAAAATGAAAGAGAACCTTTTTTGGGGGGGATTTAACCAAAAAATTTAAGCCAACCGTTCCGGGGTTAAAACCCACGCCGTAATGAAGGTTTGGGAGCAGGTTTTTGGGGAAAAACAGAATTTGGGCCCAAAAAAAAATCACGAATGCCCGCAGAAAAATCCAGGCCAACGAAGAAATCCGGAAAAAATTTTGCACTTTAAGGGTGGAGTTTCTGGGGTTTGGGGCGGGCCATTGGAAAATTTTTTAAAACCCCTATGGGGCCCCCAATCGGTTCACTTTTTTTTCGTTTTAAAAAACCCCCTTTAAAAACGCCCCGGGGAAACCCCCCGCGGGGGCCGGAGCAGCGATGGATGGCTGGGTTTTTTCCCAAAAATACCTTTCTTAAAGTCCCCCGGGGACCCCGAAAGAATCAATCCAAACGCATTGCCCCCAAAGCCCCATAAACCTGCAGGGGAAAGAATGGACGCCCGGGGAAAAAATTTTGGCTACCGGGTTTCCCTTTCAAAGGGGGGGTTTTTCCCCGAGCATCGATTTCACAAAAGGGCAGTAGGGGGCAACTTAAACCTTTACCCCACACAGCGGAAAAACTCGGGGTTTGATCCGGGCAGGCCCCATAAAGGGGGTTTTTTAAGACGAAGGCTCCTTTTTTTGGAAAAAGGGGCCCCTTTTGTCACCCAAAAGCCCTGGGGAAAACGAGAAAAGCAGGGGTTTTCCTAAACCGTGAAAATTTTTGGGGGGAAAGAACGGAAAACCCCCAAAACCCCACGAATTCGGGGGAAATAGGGGCCCCCCCAAGGCGCCCCGTCCAAAAGGTGTTTGGAAGCATACCCGATAAAGAAAGGCATTTGGGGTGGAAAAAAGCTGGAGACCCTGTTGAGATGCCGGTTCTTCTGGGGGGGGTTCCAGCTCCCCGAGAGGGGGGGTCGAAACGGGGAAACCTTTTGGTCTAAAAAAAAAGGGCTAGGGGAGTAAAAGGGGGCCCCCTGCAACCATCCAGAACTCCCCCCTGGAGATTGTCCCGACCAGGGAAAACCCTGTCCCCCCCAATTTAAAACTGGATACTCATACCCTTGCCCTGGTGGCCCCTTTACTCCAATTTCGGTGGTTTTTCCCGTTAAGGACCAACCGCAGTGCCCCCGGCGGGAAAAAAATTTTTTAAACAAGTTTCTGCAGACCCCATGGGACCCGGGGGAAAATTTTTCCGACAGGGACCGTTTTTAAGTTTAATTTTTAAGGATTGGGTCACGGGTAGGGGGCAAAAAAATTTTAACAAACCAAATCCCCTAAAACCCCGGTCTTGCGAAAAAAGGGAACCAAATTTTTCCGGGATTTTTTGGAATCCAACCTTTGGGAAAAACCCAAACTTTGGGCCGGATTTACTCCGATTTTTTTATTTGTTTCCCCTTTACCTGTATTTCAAACTGCACCCCCCTATCTTAGGAGAAAGGCCCCGGGAAAAATTTCCCCAAGGATCTAAAACCCTTGGAGTGGTAAAACCGGGAAAGCAGACACCCTTTGGGAAAACTGGGAACAAAATGGGGAAAGGGAAAACAGAAGATGCAAGTCTGCTGGAGGAAAGTCTAAAAAAGGGCAGGGGGAAAAAAAGGAAGGGTTTTTCACAGAAAGCTCCCCAAAACCTTTTCTGGGAGGGAGGGTAAAAAAGAAAAAAGGAAAACCCAAATTGGATAACCCGTGGGAGCAAGAACCCACGTCGTACAAGATTTTAAAAAATGACAAAAGAAAAAATTTTTATTTCCCCCCAAAAGGGGGAGGAAACAAAAACCACGGGCCAGGACCATTTTTAAATTGGGGGTCCGAACCCTTAAAGCGTTGTGAAAAAACCCGTTTACAATCAAGAGGAAGGGGAAAGGGGAAAAGGTTTATACACACAATCGGGAGAATTTTTTTCCCGCGGATTGGCCTAGACTGGGGGCGTAAAGTTCCGGGTTGCAGTTTTTAAACATCCAAGAGGGAAATTCTAAATCCAGTTTTTCCCCCGGGGAACCGTTGAGCCCGTTCAGGGACCCATTTTCCCGCAAAACCCACCCCATGGAAAACTCAAAAAAGGGTCTTGAAGCAGAGCCCCCCAAAAGGGGGCCCCCGGGGCTGGGCCACCCGCCCGCCTTTAGTACGCTTTCCAACCATAGAAAATTTTTGGGAGGGGGATTTTGCCGTTACGCGTGCGACAGATCAAAACTTAATATACCTAGGCTACCCCCACGTAGTCGGGGGAACCAAAAAGGGAAGTTCCCCCCTTCGACCAGCTTTATTAAAACGTTTTAAAAAAAAAATTGTAAAAAGTCTATATATATATTGGTTTTTCCCATTATGTCTTATAAAGACTCAAGGCGGGGGCGACCAGCCCAAAAACCCGTACCCTTTTAAAAATTTTCACAAAGGGGGGTTTTAATTTTCCCGAAGCCTTGACCTTTCCCCTGAACAAAAAACCCCCGGGGGGGGGCACGGGGTGGGTCTGCATCCGATGTCCTCAGCCCCCCCAGGCCCCACGTTAAAAGGGGTTTTTGGTTTGGGTCCTTCACAAAAAAACTGTTTTATTGAATTTTTTTGATGCCAAAACTTTTTTGATTTTTTTATATTTTTGTTTAAAAGCCCAAAGTTTTTAAAAAATCCTTACCCCCGAAAGGGGGGGGTTAAGGGTTTTTAAGTTTAAATGTAAAAAAAATTTTTTCCCCCTTATATTTCCCCAGCCCCCGGGGTGCTGGGTTTTTTCCAGGGGATGTGTGCCCCGGTACACAAAACCCGGGGGATGGTGGAGAGGAAAGGTTTAAGGGCCCTTCAAGAATCACTACACTTCGGACAACCCAGGGGGGGTGGAAAGGGGATGTGAAACAGTCATGTCCCGGGGGTTTAAGAGAACGGCCCCAGCCCATTTTTGGGGAGGAAGAGATCCAATTTTTAGCCCCCTTTTTTAGTTCAGAAAGTGGGGGGTTTGACAGTGAGCAAATTTAAAACCCCCGCCTATCAAGCGTGCCCCCCTGGGGAAAAAAAACTGAGTTTTATTAAGGTTTAGCAAAAAAAAGGGGGAATGGGGAAAAAGGGGAAAAAAAAAGTCCATAAGGGCAAGGTACCCGCACATTTAACCCCGGGGGCCCGGGGGGGGAAGGGGGACATACTTCACGCAAAAAGGGAAAAAACCCGAGGCTTACCCCGGGCCCCTTTTTTCGCGGCCCAAACACCCAAGGTCAGTTCGACTGGGGGCAGGGAAATGGAACCTTTAGCCGGGCACAAGAAAAGGAATCACCTCCATTGGAAGGCTCCGACCACAAAAAAATGACCGGGCAGAAAAAAAAAACCCTTTTAAAAAGCTGGGGGTTTTAAAGGGGAACTACCTTTTTGGTGGTTGGGGGCATCTCATTGGCAGTAAAGGGGCCCCTAACTTCTTAAAACCCCTTTCCTCAAAGTCACCCCCTCAACCCCCCAGCCCCCCCCTGGGACCCTGCCTTACCAACTTTTTAAATAAAAAAGGGATGGGGAAAAAGCTGACGGGTGGATGAGTTTTTTTGATTCATCCCCGCCAACCCCGCTTCCAAAACCCGACCTAGGGAAATCCCCCCGTTTGGGCCCCCACATTTGCTCCCCACCAAACCCCCCAAGTTTTACACAGCGCGGTACAAATTTTCCCGAGATAAAAGGTGGCGCACGAACCCGTAAATTTTACTATCCCCCGTTAAAAATACCCCCCCAACATACGCCCGACCGCCAGGGCCACAGACCCCAGCCACCGCACCTGTGACAAACCCAAGAAATTTTCCCCCGGGGGCCCCGGGGTCTGAGTAAAACCCCCTTGCCCCGGTAAAACCCCCAAATTTTTGGGGAGGGGGGGGGCGGAAAAGGGGGGCTGAGGGGGGGGGGGCGGACGGGAGCGGGCGGGGGGGGGAGGATGCGGACAAGGGGGGCTGAGGTGGGAGGAGGGACGGAGGGGGTGAGGGAGGGGAGGGACAGGACGGCTGAGGTGGGAGGGGAAGGGGGGTGAGGGGTGGGAGGAGCGGACAAAGGGGCGGGGTGGGTGTAGGGGGGGCGGGCAAGGGGGCAGGGGGGAGGGGGGAAAGGGGGCGGGTGAGGGGGGGGAGCGGACGGGGGGGGGGAGGTGGGGGAGCGGGGAAGGGGGCGGGGGGGGTTTGGGGGAGGGGGAGCGGGGAGGGTGGGGGGTGCGGACAAGGGGCGGGCTGGGTGGGGGGGGGAAGAAGGGGGGGTAAGGGGGGAGGGGGCGGGGGGCTGAGGGGGGAGGGCGACGAGGGCGGGTAGGGGTAGGAGGACGGGCAAGGGGGGGTGGGGGGTGGAGGAGCGGAAGAGGGGGGCTGAGGTGGGGAAGCGGCAAGGGGGGGCGAGGTGGGGGGGACGGCGGGGAGGGGTGAGGTGGGGGGGGGAGGGGGGGTGATTTGGGGGGGGAAAGGGGGCTAGGGTGGAGGATGGGAAAAGGGGGGGGGAGGGGGGAGGGGGAAGGGGAGGGGTGGGGGGTGGGAAAAAGGGGGGGTAGGGAGGGGGCCGAAAACAGGAGGGGGGGGGGAGGGGGGACAAGGGGCGGGGAGGGTGGAGGGGCACAGAGGAGGGGCGAGGTGGGGGGGAAAGGGCCGGGGGGGGTGAGGTGGGGGAGGAGCGGGCGGGGGGGCGGGGGGGGGGGAGGGGCGGACAGGGGCGGGCTGAGGGGGGGAGGAGCGGACGGGGCGGGGGAGGTTGGGGGGGAGGGACAAGGGGGGGCTGAGGGGGGGAGGGGACGGGGGACGGGTGAGGTGGGGGAGGGGCGGAAGAGGGGGGGGAGGGGGGGGGGAGGAGGGCGGGGGAGGGGCTGAGGGGGGGAGGGGCGGCGGGGGGCTGGGGGGGGGACGGACAGAGGGCGGCTGAGGTGGGAGGGCGGAGGGGGGGGGCTGGGGGGAGGAACGGGGGGGGGCTAGGGGGGGGGAGGGCAGAGGGGGGTAGGTGTGGGAGGATGGGGCAAGGACGGGTGGGTGGGGAGGACGGGGGGGAGGGGTGAGGGTAGGGGAGAGGCAGGAGCGGGGGGAGGTCGGGGGGAGACGGAAGGAGGGCTGGGTGTAGGGGGAAGGGAAAGGGGCGGGGGGAGGGTTTGGGGAGGGCAGAGGACGGGGGGGGGGCGGGAGGGGGGGGCGGAGGGGGGGGCTGAGGTGGGGAGGGGAGGAGGAGGAGCGGGTGGTTGGGAGACGGACGGGGAGCGGGCGAGGGGGGGAGGGCGGGCGGGGGCGGGCGGGTGGGAGGAGCGGACAGAGGGGCGGTGAGGGGGGGAGGACGGGGGGAAAGGGGCGGGCGGGGGGGGGGGAAAGGCGGAGGGGGGGGGTGAGGTGGGAGAACGGGGGCGGGTGAGGTGGGGGGACGGAAAGGAGGGGGCTGGGTGGGGAGGGACAGAGGACCCGGGTGAGGGCGGGGGGACGGCGGGGGGCGGCTGAGGGGCGGGGGGAACGGGGGAGGGGGGCGAATGGGGGAGGACGGGGAGCGGGTGGTGTGGGGGTGCGGGCAGGGACGGGCTAGGTGTGGGAGGATGCGGAAAGGCGGCGAGGGCGGGAGGGGAAAGGACGGGGGGGGCTGAGGGGTAGGGGGGGCGGACTAGGAGGGGCGGGGTGGGGAGGAACGGAAGGAGGGGCGGTGAGGTGTAGGGGAGCGGAATAGACGGGGTGGTGTAGGAGGAGCGGAAAGGGACGGGCGATCGGGGGGAACGGGGGGGGGAGCGGGGGGAGGTGCGGGGGAGAGGACGGAGGAGCGGGTGAATGGGAGACGGGGGAGGACGGGCGGGGGCGGGGGATGCGGGCGAGGAGCGGGGAGGTGGGGGGGCGGACAGAGGGGGTGAGGTGCGGGGGGAAGGGGCGGAGGGGGGGGCGGGGTGGGGGGGGCGGGCGAGGGGGGCTGGGGCGGGGGGACGGCGGAGGGCGGGCGAGGGGGTAGGAGGGGAGGAAGGAGCGGCTGGGTTGGGGGGGCGGGCAGAG
>JARQOD010011809.1:0-22004 GCA_033576555.1 Oophaga sylvatica
TCATCACGGGCCAGATTTTTAGTCAGCTGGGCCCTCTGAGGCGACATTCCATCACTGGATGTCCCTGCGTTTTGGTTTCTGCCACTAGCGGGGAAACGGGGTTCTGCCGGTTCCAAGTGACTTCCCCTGATGAGTTGGGTGGCCACCTCAGGTTTGCCCAGGGCCCAGCCCTTTTATTTGCCATGCCTTTAGGGCTCAAGGTGTGGATTTTAAGGCCCCAATTTACAGTTCTGCGTCCTCTGGGGATCTCAACCGTTAAATTTTCTTTCAACTTTTATTTCGTCGATAGCATTTAAATGTTAATTTGCTTGAGGGCTTCGGGCTCCCTGTAGTCGGCAAGCTAGTCCGGAGCTGTCACCTGGTGTTGTGAACAGTGATTAGGGCCCCCTCCCCGGAGATCCTTTCTGTCGGTCTTCAAATATGGCATTAGCTTAAGGAAGATCGCAGGGTACCGACTCCTGATCAAGGTTCCCAAGTCCCACTTCCCTTCAGCAGCGCCAGTTAGTGCCCTATTAGCACAGCAGTTTTTTCTCTCAGGCAGGGGTACATTTCTAGGATGCTGATTTTCCGCTTGAAGCCTGAATGTGCCTGGCCCACCGCTGTATTGGGGAAGCCATTTCGCCCCAGGCATATATGGGGGTTGTGGCTGTCGGGACTACCGGACTGGGTGCGGGCCTGCGCCCCCTCTGGCGCACAATACCAGCGGGTGGGTTGGGGCCTGGCCGGGGGCCCGCCGTCAGCCGGTTTGTTGTGAATCTTAGCGCCCCCTTGGTTAAAGGAGCCTACCGGTTTCAATGCTGCTACTTACAGGCACCGAGTGGGAAAGGACCTTGTCGCGGCGCTCTGATGCAGAGCGTTCATTCCTGTCGCAGGACCGCCGCTCTATTTTGCGATGCAATTTGCGATGCGGATGCAATGCGTTGTGATGCAGTTTGCTATGCGGTGTGATGCAGATTGCTATAATTTTTGGTGGGGGTTTGGATGCAGATTGCGAGGCGGTTTGCGATGCGGTTTGCATGCAGTTCGCGATGCGGTTTGCAAAGCAGTTTGCTATGCAGTTTGCGATGCGGTTTGGACGCAGATTGCTTTTGCAGTTTGGGGTGCAGGTTGGGGGCGTGTCAAGAATTTGCACGCTTTTTCAGGTCCGCCCCCTTCTTCTCCAGCGTGGGGGCGGATTTGGCGGCAAAATGGCGGATTTTGCGCCAAAAAATGCAACAGTCTTTTTCTAAAAAACACCCAGGCCACGGGCTGCAATGCTGCAAGTTTGGATCCTGTTCGTGAACGCCAATTTTTGGGGCGACCCCCCCACAAGTGGGATTCCAGGGCAATGGGGTACTCAGAGCCAGCCCATGGAAGTCTATGGGATTTGTACAGGTAGCGTGGCTCGGTCTGTGGCCCTGGGGTCTGGCGTAGTTGGGGATATTTTAAAGGGTAGATTTATGTACGTTCTGACGCCACCTGAGTCTTTGGTAATTAGTACCACGTGCTGTGTCTCTGAGGGTGGTGGGCATAATTGGGGTTTCCCCTACAGGTGGGACCTTCCCCCCCAGGTCGGAGTTGGAGGGTTGTGCAGGATGCATAATAATCGTTCACCCGTCAGCTCTTTCCTACCTTTACTTGTAAGTTGTTCAAGCAGGTCCCGGGAGGTGATGGGGTTGTGGGGTTGAGCTTTGAGGCAACGCTAAGCAAGTTAGGGGCCTCCTTTCTGTCCAATGAAGTGAGTCGACCACCTGAAGGTAGTTCCCTCTATGATTCCAGCTTTCCAAAGCTGTTCTCCAGTAGTTTGTGGTGAAGCCTTTTGTGGGAGTAATTCTTATTTTGTCTGCAAGACTCAAGTTTCACTTCCCCGCCCCCAGTTGTAATGACTATAAGGGGCTTGTTTGCCCGACCGGGTCCGGAATTCTGGTTTTCCTTCATTGTTTGTAGTAATAGTGATCTTCGGTCCCCATGACCGGTAGCAATGTGCAGGACTTTTCCAAGCCAAACGCACTTTTCCAATAATTTCCTTCCACTTTGCCCTTCGATTTGCTGTCTTAATAGATATTCAGTCTTTCTTCCAGTGGGGCACAGCTTAATGATAGGTATTAGACCACCGTACCACCTCCACGTTCTGAAATGATACAGGTCAAATGGACAGTTCTCTGTCAAAAGGGCGGAAACTGACTGACTAGAAAAAATCCCTTCCACACCCTGTGGGTGGTGAAGTGTACATGTGTCATAAGAGCCTTAACTGTTACCTCTCCACTCATCCCTGGTATTGTGTACCAGGGCTACACAAAAGTGTTGTCTGTTAGGCAGTAAAATCCCCTTTACAAGTCCTAGCAGAAGGGCAGCGTTCCCCAAGGCATGAAGGAAAGTCATGCGGTCCCCCAACTTTGAGCCCATAGCTGAAGGTTACGAGGAATTAGGGGTACATGGGGGTTTTCGGCCACTTGCTAGCCATCTTTTAAATTTTCCCTCCTTGCAAAATACCCGTTGTAAGGATTGCAACCTGGGAGGCCCAAATCCACCCGCTCTTATCTTTTTGTCACAAACAGCAACTTTGCCTCCTATTGTCCAGAAAATATGCAATTGACCGACGATTATCAGAGGAGATGTGGCTGTTTCCATGGCTGGTTATTGGGAAATAACAATGAGCGTTATATATAGTAACAAGGTGGCACGGGGGGTAGTCATGGGGAGTTTACTAAGCAAACAGTCATAGCACCCCAGACCTTGTCGAAAGATAAATAAAGTCTGGTATCTATTAATTAGGTTATCTTGTTCTTTTTCACTTCTCCTTCCCGGGCGGCGAAGTACAGACAAAACAGTCCAATGCTTTTATAATGAAAAATTTACTTGCAAATAGATGTCTTTAGGCCGGTTATAAGCAGCAACATCCTTCACTTCAGCACACACTCAGTCCTAGTTCTGAACCTGTCTTGTCTAGGAAGCTGTGCTATCGGATTGAATTTATCCCTTCTCTCGCTCTATTCATCCTCTGCCTCAGCTGCGACTCTCTTCTTGTGCACCAGTTTGGCCCGTCTTGACCCTGTCGGTCTCAGGCTGCCGGATCTTTCTTTCCCTAGCCCCCGCCCATCTTGACCCTCTTTTTGGTCTCGGCTGCCGGACTCTCTTTTTAACCCTAGCCCGGGACCGCTTGACCCTCCTTGGTCTCAGGCTGCCGACTTTTTTTAGTACCCTACCCCGCATGTCTTGACCTCTCTTGGTCTAGGCTACGGACCTCTTTCGTACCCTGCCTGCGCACTTTTACCCTGCCTTGGTCTCAGGGTGCCAACTCTTTCTAGTACCAGCCCACGACAGTCTTGACCCCCTTGGTTCAGGCTGCCGGACTCTCTTCTATACCCTAGCCCACGCACAGTCTTGACCCTCCTTGGTCTCAGGCTGCCGGCTTCTTCAGACCCTAGCCCACGCCGTTTGACCCGCCTTGGTCTAAGGTCATGTGTGCATCGCCAAAGATCGTCGCGGTTGCACATTCTGACTTCTCCACAGCTGGTTGCTTTTCTTTGTGTTTGGCAGTTAGGGAGTTAATTCTGTCTGTCTGTTCTGGGACGGTGCTTTTTCTCCCGGGCTGCAATTAATTATTTGTTATTGGTTTCCTTTAAATTTTGGGGTTTTCTTGTTGGGGTTGCCAGTGAAATTTTTTTGGGAGGCCACAGATAGGATTGTTTGGTATAGACTTAAGTTAAAGCTCCTTAGTGTTTTAAGCTCACCTTGCTTAGAGTTTAAATCCCGATATTTTTTGTTCCTTCTTGGTTTGAGTGTGTATGCAAGTCGTGTTTTTTCCTTCTGCTTTATGTCTAATCTGTGTATTTAGCAGAGATAGCCCATATCCCTTTGGTGGTAATCAGAATCCTTCTTAGGACTGATTACAGGGTTCAGGGATGATAGGAGACAGGGTTAGGCTGGAGATTGGACCTCTGAACCATTATCAGTACCTCCAAGGTGAGGGATTAGTAGGACCCCAGTTTAGGGCGGTTAGCCCCCGGCCTCCTCTTTCCTGTGACGTGTTCAAGTCCCAAGATTAACCCGGTTCCGGGATATCGTGTCAGGTAAAACTATTCTATATTTACATGCTGATGTTGCTAATCTATATGTTGTATAGAGTGTTGTTCTTTTAAGAATAGTATTACTGAACATCGTTACACATATCATAAGACCGCGTGAATTTTCACTGGCCCATAAATTTATTTCCCATTGCCATGGATCCAGATAGCCCAGCTGGCTCTGCAGTTGCAGGGATTATCCCATGGAGCTGACGGACATTAAGTCCAAGTTTTGTCTCCCTCGGAGCAAACCAGATTTGAACCTAAAGTAGCTCTCCCGGACAGGTTCACTGGTGGGCGAGACAAATTTTTTTACTTCAGGGAAGCTGTAAATTGTATTTTCGGCTTCGGCTCGATCTCAGGGAGTGAAGAGCAGAGAGTGGGAATTGTTATCTCGCTCCTACAAGGGGACCCTCAATTCTGGGCCTTCTCCCTTCCTCCGGGATCCCCGGCTCTCAGTCAGTAGTTCGATTTTTTACTGCCCTGGGTTTGGTATTGATGACCCAGATCGGGTCTCTCTTGCTGAGACAAAATTACGTAAGATACAGCAGGGAGATCGTCCGCGGAGGAATTTGCTTCTGGTTCCGTAGATGGGCCACAGATACTCGTGGAATGACCCAGCTCTTAGGAGCCAGTTTTGTCATGGGCTTTCTGACAAATTAAAGGACGTTTTTGGCTCAGTATGATTCTCCTCCATCACTGGAGGCTGCTATGGCCCTAGCTATCCGTACTGATAGCGGCTTCGGGAGAGGTGCGAAGGTAACTCGCCCCTGTTGTTACTCCACACTACTACTAAAGTCCCTTATGTTGGGTTCCCCTTGTCTGTTCGGAGGAGCCTATGCAGTTGGGAGGGACATCATTCGTAGGAGGGGATTGGCGGTACCGCCGCAGGACTAGAAGGTTGTTTCTTCTGCGGGGAAAGAGGGACATTTTGTTGGGGGATTCCATCCCGTGCCTTGTTGAGCAAAAAGCGCCGGAAAACTGTTAATCCCAGGTTGTGTGGTGGACGACAACCTGGGAGTATGTATTTCGTTCCGCTAGTTCTTCTCAGTTCTTGTACCAGGTGGAGGTGGTGGTTGGTCGAGAGTTGGAGAGTTTTCTGTTCTTCTTGATAGTGGGGTCCGGGGCTAACAGGTTGACGCTCAGTTTGCTCAGGCTCAAGGATGCACTGAGTGTATTGGTCAAACCGATCCCTTATATTCTCCATTGACGCCAGGCCTCTCGGCCAAGTAGCTTTGTTCATGAGGTTCATAACATTGACCTTCGGGTAGGGGCATACATAGGGAACTAATTATCTTGTTATGTGTTTGAGGGTCTACCTACTCCTATTGTGTTGGGACTTCCTTGGTTGGTTTAAACTTAACCCTGTGATTAATTGGCAGTCCAGAGATATAAGCCAATGGGGGGAGTTTTGCAAAGTAACTGCATGAACACAGTCATCAGTGCGGTCGTGCCTAGTACTTTGCCTCTTTTTTGGAGGACTTTGGGGATGTGTTCTTGAGGAGGGGTGTCAGGGTTGCTCCTCATCGGTGTATGACTGCTCTATTAATCTCCTTCCTGATGCTAAGTTACCTAAAGCTAGGTTATATAACCTTTTCTGGTCCTGAGAGGCAGGCTATGAAAGAATTATATTTCGGAAGTCTGGCCAAAGGGCATATTAGACCTTCATCTTCCCAGTGGCCGCGGGGTTCTTCTTTGTGAAGAAAAAAAATTTGGGGGCCTTACGCCCTTGCTTGGATTTCCGCGAACTTAATCGGATTATGTTCGAGATCCGTATCCACTCCTCTGATTCCTGATCTCTTCAATCAATTGTTGGCGCCAAATGGTTCTCTAAATTGGATCTCAGGGGGGCGTATAATCTGATTAGGATAAAAGAGGGGGATGAGTGGGAAACGGCGTTTAACACGCCGGAGGGACATTATGAGAACCTTGTCTGCCTTTTGGTCTGACTACTGCACCAGCAGTATTCAACTTTTGTTAATGACATTTTTCGTCATCTGGTGGGGCTGTTTGTGGTCGTATATTTGGATGACATTTTAATTTACTCGCCAGATCTTGTGGTCTCACCAGGGCATGTGAGAAGGTGTTGCAGATCTTGCGAGACAATTAAACTATACGCCAAACTGGAAAAGTGTGTATTTCGCCGTACAGGAACTTCAGTTTTTGGGTTTCTTGGTTGTCAGCCTCCGGTTTCCGTTTATGGACCCTGAAAGGTGAGAGCAGTGCTTGAATGGGATTCAGCCAGAGGATCTAGGCTCTGCAGCGTTTTCTGGGTTTGCTAACTACTACCGGAATTTATTTGTAATTTCTCATCTGTTGTCAACCTTCACTGACATGACAAGAAAGGGACGGATTTTTTTAAATGGGTCGGACAAAGCTTGCCAAGCTTTTTCCTCTTTGAAAAATGTTTTGCTTCGCACCCGTTCTCATCCAACCAGATGCATCACAGCCCGTTCGTTGTGGAGGGGGGACGCGTCTGACGTAGGGGTGGGTGCAATATTGTCCCAGGGTCCGTCCCCTGGTAAATGGCATCCGTGCGCTTTCTTTTCTAAAAAATTGTCGTCCGCCGAAAAGGATTATGATATCGGCAATAGGGAACTTTTGGCCATTAAGTTGGCTTTTGAAGAATGGGTCACTTTTTGGAGGGGGGCAGTCCACCCGGTCACCGTCATTATGATCACAAGAACTGCTGTATTTGGAATCTGCTAAGCGTCTGAATTCCAGACAAGCTCAGATGGTCGTTGTTTTTTACCAGGTTTAATTTTGTTGCACTTATCGCCCTGGATCTAAGAAGTTAGGCGGATGCCTTTGTCTCGCAGTTTCCCAGGGGCCGGGAAAAATGGATGACACCGATTCCTATCCTTCAGGAGGGGGGGGTAGTGTCGGCTGTATTTCTGAGCTTGAGGAGAGGTGTTAGAGGCTCAGGGGGACGCCCCTGCGGACCTCCAGGGAGACTGTTTGTCCCAAATACAGTTGAGACAAAAAGGTTATTGAGGGCACATCATAATTCTGCTTTAGCAGGCATCCAGGGAGTAAGGCTACTTTAGATCTCCTTTCTCGCCGGTTTGGTGGCTAACGTTAATAAAGATGTTTTACTTTTGTCGCGTCCTGTGGGGTTTGTGCTCGCTCTAAGACCCCTCATACCCGTCCGTCTGGGACCCTCTTACCCTTGAAAACTTCCGGAGCGTCCATGGACTCATTTGTCTATGGATTTCATCACGGACCTTCCTCAGTCGTCAGGGAAGACTGTCATACTGGTGGTTGTTGACAGGTTCAGTAAGATGGACATTTCGTTGCTCTTCCGGCACTCCCTAATGCTAAAACTCTGGCGCAGGTGTTCATTGGGGAGATTGTGAGACTTCATGGTTTGCCTTCTGATGTGGTGTCAGATAGGGGGTCTCAGTTTGTGTCCAAGTTTTGGAGGGCATTTTGTTTACGTCGGGGGATGCAATTGTCATTTTCCCTCGGCTTTTCATCCGCAGACCAATGGTCAGACAGAGCGTCTGAATCAAAGCCTAGAGACTTATCTTCGGTGTTTTGTCTCAGAGAACCAGGAGGACTGGTCTTCTTTCTTGCCTCTGGCAGAGTTCGCTCTTAACAACAGGCGGAGCGAAATCCACTGGTAAGTCCCCCTTTTTGGGGCATTATGGTTTTCATCCCCGTTTTGTACATCAATGGGGGGGGCCCTTCTGGGGTTCCTGAGGAGGAGCGTTTCTCCCTCGTCCTTGCTTCAGTGTGGAGAGGTGTATTGAATAATCTGAGTGCTATGGGGAAACCGTTATAAACGTAGGCTGATAGGAGGAGAGTTTCTGGTCCCGATCTTAATGTGAACGATCTGGTATGGTTGTCTACCAGGAATATAAAACTTAAAGTTCCCTCCTGGAAGCTGGGCCCCAGATTCATCGGGCGTACAGGATCAGTTCCATAATAATTCCTGTGGCATTTCGTCTGGACCTCCTCCTACGTTTAAAATTCATAATGTGTTCCACAAGTCATTACTTAAGAGGTACGTGGCACCGTCATACCCTCACCTCTACCTCCTCCTCCAGTGGTGGTCAATGGTAACTTGGAGTTTCAAGTGTCAAAGATCATTGACTCACGTCTGAATCGCCGGTCCCTTCAGTACTTGGTGCATTGGAAGGGGTATGGTCCAAGGAGAGGACGTGGGTTCCCGCGTCTGACATTAAAGCAGATCGTTTGGTGCGGACCTTCCACAGAACTCACCCGGGCAAACCTGGCCCTGAGGGTCCGGAGGCCCTCGTAAAGGGGGGGTACTGTCATGTGTGCATCGCCACGAAGATTTGTCGCGGTTGCACATTCTGACTTCTCACAGCTGAGTTGCTGTTTCTTTGTGTTTGGCAGTTAGGGAGTTAATTCTGTCTGTGCTCAGTTCTGGGACTGGGTGCAGTTTTCTCCCGCTGCAATTAATTATTTGTTATTGGGTTTCCTTTAAATCCTGGTTGTCTGTGTTGGGAGTTGCCAGTGAAATTCTTCATGCAGACCACAGATAGGATTGTATCTGTATAGACTTAAGTTAAAGAGCTCCTTGTTGTTTTAAGCTCACCTTGCTTAGAGTTTAATATCCCAGATCATTTATGTTCCTTCTGTGTTTGAGTGTGTATGCAAGTCTGTGTTTTCTCCAGTCTGTCTTATATTCTAATCTGTGTATTTAGCAGAGATCAGCCCATATCCCTTTGGTGGTAATCAAATCCTTCTTAGGACTGATTACAGGGTTCAGGGACTGATAGGAGACAGGGTTAGGCTGGAGACTTGGACCTCTGAACCATTATCAGTTTCCTCCAAGGTGAGGGATTAGTTAGGACCCCAGTTTAGGGTCAGGTTAGACCCCGGTCCTCCTCTTTCCTGTGACAGTGTATCAAGTCCTCAGATTAACCCTGAGTTCAACGGATATGGTCAGGTAAAACTATTCTATATTTACATGCTGATGTTGCTAATCTATATTTTTGTATTAGAGTGTTGTTCTTTTAAGAATAGTTTACTGACATCGTACACATATCAATAAAGACCGCGTGACACTCAGGCTGCCAGACTCTCTTCTAGTACCCTAGCCTGTGCACTGTCTTGACCCTGTCTTGGTCTCAGGCTGCCAGACTCTCTTCTAGCACCCTAGTCCGCTCACCGTCTATACCCTTTCTTGGTCTCTGGCTCCCGGACTCTCTTCTTAGTACCCTAGCCCGCGCACTATCTTTACCCTGTCTTGTCTCAGGCTGCCGGACTCTTTCTAGTACCCTAGCCCGCGCACCGTCTTGACCCTCTCTTGGTCTCAGGCTGCCGGACTCTCTTCTAGTACCCTAGCCTGTGCACTGTCTTGCCCTGTCTTGGTCTCAGGCTGCGGACTCTCTTCTAGTACCCTAGCCGTGCACCGTCTTGACCCTCTCTTGGTCTCAGGCTGCCGGACTCTCTTCTAGTACCTAGCCCCCGCACCATCTTCACCCTCTCTTGGTCTCAGGCTGCCGGACTCTCTTCTAGTACCCTAGCCCGCGCACCGTCTTGACCCTCTCTTGGTCTCAGGCTGCTGGACTCTCTTCTAGTACCCTAGCCCGCGCACCGTCTTGACCCTCTCTTGGTCTCAGGCTGCCGGACTCTCTTCTAGTACCGCAGCCTGTGCACTGTCTTGACCCTGTCTTGGTCTCAGGCTGCCGGACTCTCTTTTAGTACCCTAGCCCGCGCACTGTCTTGACCTTCTCTTGGTCTTAGGCTGCCGGACTCTCTTCTAGTACCCTAGCCCGTGCACTGTCTTGACCCTGTCTTGGTCTCAGGCTGCCGGACTCTTGTACTCATGTGGACCCTTGATCAACATGTACTGGCCTCATGTCTGAGCGCGCTTACACCGTCACTGGTCCACACTGTTCTGTAGTGTTGCTTTGCCTCTATGGGGCGTCCTCAGGTGATACTCTCAACCACTGACTCTTGTCCCAGAGGTCTGGAATCTTCCTGCTCTTGCCCCGTCTCTGAACACAGCTTTTATTTACTTCTTGCCCTGGGCACGGCTGCCTGTGCTCTGCACTCTATTCACTTCTTGCCCAGGGCATGGCTGCCCTGGCTCTGCTCCCTGGCTTCCTGCTGCTGTTCCCTCATCTCCTTGCTCCTCCCTCCAAGTTAACCCATGCCTGCTTGTAGTCTGCCACTGCTCCCTTTCTAGTGCCTTCTGCTGCTGCACTAAGTGACTGTCCTGTCACAACATTCACTCACATGCACAACATATTTGCAGTACATTAGAACACATGTGGGGATGAGTAACAGGAGAAAAAGAGGTACCATACCACCCCCTACATATATACCTCGGCTCCTACACAAGGGATATGTCTATATACCCTGTTACAATCACTGCCAGCTCAACGATAACCCAAGAGCTACTCGCTGCCACCACCAGTCGTTTTTTTATATATATATAGGCCGACTGGATGCCTGGTTCTGGTGACGTATGGCTTCAGGGTGCGATTTACAGAACAGAAGGAACAGAATTATTAAATGTCATATTTCATCCAGAACGATAGGCTGTGTTTATAAAAAAATATACAAAAGATTTTACAATGGGGACAAAACAATGCAGCATATACAATTACATAAAATAAAACAGGATTAACAAAAGAAACATACTATGCCGTTCACAGAGATGATTCAGCTTAGCGATGGAAAGCACTTCGATTGGAGGACATTCAGTTTACTGGATTCATGCATACTCGATCTGTATCTCTCTACAGGAACTAGATCAAAATTGTCTTGATCTTTTATCAGCACCTGAGCTACACCCACACAACCTCCTGATGACCTCACGTTGGGTCGGGTTGTGGATGTTCTCAGCCCTTCAGGATTTTATAAAATTCCCAACATTAACAATATATTCTCTGACAATCGCAGAAGTTCAAAATCGCCGCCATATTTTTTTATTGGGATTTTACTTTCCATAGATAGTTAAACATGATATGGCTGGTGTCAGTTATCTGGCCACTATTGATTTGGGGATTACAGGCAGGTACTACAGTCATGAAAAAACATTTATATTCTTCTCCGATTAGCTGAAGCTGGAAATGTATGGCCCATCAATTTTGGATTTATATAAACCCCAATATTCATAATGTTCTTTCAGTGACACCAAGTCTGGGGTAACAATAGGTAAGATGTTAGATATTCGCTTCCCTTCTTTCAAAACTTAAAATGCCTTTCCTGTCTTAATTACCTGTCCACTCTACTGTCCACTCTCTGTCTCACGCACAATAGACATCTTTATTGGCACTTCCAGGTTCGATTGCTTCAAAAAGGAGCTGCCTGCATGTTAATTAAGATTGTTACTCCCCAACTATATCTAACTTCCTACTTCTTTATGTCCAATGTACCAGTCTATTTCTAAAGGACTTAGAATGTCAGCTCTTTTCCCCTACTTAAAATCTGTGTGAGAGGGGGGGAGGGAGGGGGGTGAATGACCCAATCACTAGTGGCTTCAAAGATCTTAATATTTTCTTGACAGCTTTGAGATCAAATAGCTGAAGGTCACAGAGGAATTAGGGAATATGCTGGTTATGTTGGCCAGGTAGTGCTTTATCATCTCTAAAAAGTTTTCCCTCCTTGTCAAAAATACCCTGTCATTAGGGCTTAGACACTAGGAAGGTGTCATGAAACTGGCCCAGGTCTTTGACAATGTACCCCTGCCTTACTGTACCTGGTGTGTGTCTCCCTCGCCTCTCCTCCTTGGTTGGGCAAAGAGGCTTGCCCCCTACCAAATATCATTGCCTGATGGGATTTTTTTTTCAACTACTTTTCACAATGGCCTTCTGGTTTAACAGGAGCAGAAACTGGAGCAGGAGGGGATGCAGTAACTGGTGTAAGAGCTGCAGGGAACCCTGATAGAATTAGGGCCAGCAATCCTTAGCGTTGGTAGCTCACATAATGAGTAATGAGTAATTGAATAGTGTATATGTAGATGAGTAATTGAATAGTGAAAAATGTTTCAACGTATTTTGGACTGTTATGTAACACTGAAAGGTGCCACAGACCACGTAATAATACATGGATGTGTAATTGAAACAGAAAAATGTTTCAAGGCTTTTTTTTTTAGAGTGTTATATAACACAGAAATGTTCCACAAAGCACCTACTACTCTATGGATAAAAATATAGTTAATTTTTTCACCCAAAAATAAAAATGTCATCTGCCGCAGCTATATATATTAATCAACGGACTGCAAAGCCCTAAGCGCTGCCTAGAGACTGTATTCAGCCACTCTCCCCGCTCCTGCAACTGTCCCTAGACTAAATGCAGATTGTATTTGATACAAACAGCAAAGCACAGATTTGCTGTTAGTATGAAGATTCAGCATAAGCACCAGTATCAACACTACAGGACTCTGGTTCATTATTACTGTGCACACACAGGCCTGGGCAAGCAGTCTCTCCCTCCAGTAAGAACTGTCCCTGAGCTGCAGAGCCGGGCAGCACCGGTCATTTTCTAACCCCTGATGATGTCACACGGTCAGCCAATCACAGTAATGCCACTACCAAGATGGCTATGACATTACAATGACGTGAAGGCAATGCCTGCATGCTTATTGGCTGTGTAACAAGCACGAAAAATGAGGGACAGGGATTGGAGTTTGAAATCAAGCACCGGCTAATGCTTGTTGAGTGCCGAGCATACACTTTTTCACACAACTGTACATACAATATATAACGCAGGTTCCATCATTCACAATAGGTGATGTCACAACTCACCTCCTCCTCCTCCTGTCCAATGACTGACTTCGACTCTATATACAGTAGATACATAGAAACAGTTTGTACGAATGCGTTCAGTATGAGTTCGGTATGAGTTCAGTACAAGAACAGAGTGAGTTCAGTATGTGGTTTGTTATGGCTTCAGTACGAATTTAGTAAAAGATCACAAGTGTTGAGTATGACTTACGTGAAAGTGTACTATTTGTATGAGTTCTGTCAAGTTCAGTAAAGGATTTCTATGTGTTCAGTATGAAGGTTGTGGGAGTTGTGTGTAAGTTTTTTACTTGTTTAGTTTGAGTCCTGTATTATTTTGTACGACTTCAGTATAAGTTGTATATGAAACCTATGTGAGTTCTGTTAGGTTCAGTAGCTGATATGTATTCAGGATGAAGTCTATGTGAGGGCAGAATCAGTTCTGTTAAGTTTTTCAGTTCTCTATAAGTCCTTCAGTTCTCTATGTGTTCTCTATAAGTTCTTCAGTTCTCTATGTGTTCTCTATAAATTCTTCAGTTCTCTATAAGTCCTTCAGTTATCTATGTGTTCTCTATAAGTTCTTCAGTTCTCTATCAGTTCTTCAGTTCTCTATAAGTTTTTCTGTTTTCTATGTGTTCTCTATAAATTCTTCAGTTCTCTATAAGTCCTTCAGTTCTCTATGTGTTCTCTATAAATTCTTCAGTTCTCTAAAAGTCCTTCAGTTCTCTATGTGTTCTCTATAAGTTCTTCAGTTCTCTATAAGTCCTTCAGTTCTCTATGTGTTCTCTATAAGCTCTTCAGTTCTCTATAAGTCCTTCAGTTCTCTATGCGTTCTCTATAAGTTCTGTACAAGTTTAGAATTCATTTTTCCAAGTTCTGTTCCGTTCTTTATGAAATCTCTGAGTTCAGAATACATTTTGTATACTTTTTAATGAGTCCAGTGTATGAGCTCCTGTTATTTGGAGTCTGATGAAGATTCCCCTCGGACCTGCACAGAAAGACATCACAATCTGTGATCTCGGAAGTGTCTTGTATCTCCTATTTGCGATGTAGAGCAAACATTGTATAACACACTCATCTGTTCTAAGTTTTCCTTCTCTCCAGATTCTCATTTACAAGTTTAATGTGTGACAGGAAATTAAATGGATTAAATAGAGATTTTACTTAATGACGTCAAGTGTTTCCTTTTTCATTAAATAAAGCTTTTCTTGGTGACCCTATAATAGCAGGAAGCTCGGGAGGGGTGGTGCTGTCATACAGTGATGGGCAGGCTTATTTTGGGAGGGGTGGTAATGTCATACAGTGATGGGGCAGGCTTATTTTGGGAGGGGTGATGATGTCCTACAGTGATAGGGCAGGTTTATTTTGGGAGGGGTGGTGACATCATACAGTGATGGGGCAGGCTTATTTTGGGAGGGGGCGGTGATATCATACGGTGATGGGGCAGGCTTATTTTGAGATGGGTGGTGATGTCATACAGTGATGGGGCAGGCTTATTTTGGGAGGGGAGTGATGACATACATAGATGGGGCAGGCTTCTCTGTATAGGAGGGGTGATGATGTCATACAGTGATGGGGCAGGCTTATTTTGGGGGGGGTGATGATGTCATACAGTGATGGGGCAGTCTTATTTTGGGAGGGGTTGATGATGATGTCATACAGTGATGGGGCAGTCTTATTTTGGGAGGGGCGGTTAGTAGAAGGAGCTTTGCACTCCGAAACGCGCGTCGGGGTGGGCTGAATGTCTCTGCCTCCTGCATCCAAACAGGAACTTTACTGTGACCTTGGTATATATGATTGCTTATGGTATTTACCACTGGATTATTTTGGCACTTGATTTATAATGGTTTTCAGCCATTGTAACATCTCTTATATTTTTCTATATATCCATATAATATTATTATGTGAATGCAGTGGCATTGTCCCATTGGCCCTATTTGATGTGCGGCTTCTAAGGTTGCCCATTTTCTTTCCTCCCCCTTACCATTGCACCTTGTATTATGTATTTTATAAGTATATTTAATAAAATTGTATATTTTTATGGGATTCTTGACTGCCTATTTGTGGTGTTTCTTATTTTGGGAGGTGTGGTGATGTCACACAGGGATAAGGCAGAGCTGTTTGCAGAGTGCTGCTGTTATCATGGATTGGGACAGCAGGATTATTTTGGGAAAGCTGGTAATGCCATAGAGTGAAAGAGTTTGCATTAGTTCTGCCATGAAATCTGTGCGGAGTCCGGGCGAGATCGATCACATGACCAAATAATAAAAACAGAATGAGAGATAAAATGGACCATAATAAGGAATAATCACACGTTAAGTGACTGAATTCATTGTTGTGCCGCAGCTGAGTTTTATATTGTGCCATAAAAAACGAGCAGGAAGAGGATTGTCATGAAGCTGAACCCGGACTGATAAGAATCTATGTAAATCCTACCTTTATTAACAGACAAATACGGCCGAGTAATCAGCTCCGAGCCTTGTAATTTATTATGCAAAGGTTATGTCATGATTGTCCACGACGTGAAGTATTATAAACTTCCTGTATAATCATAGCGCATTTTATAACAGTCTCTTCTGGATGCTTGGGAAAATCATGTAATTGCTTTCTTTTCCCGAGAAACTGAATTTAATTAGATTAGTTGTATAATGCCACTCTTGCCAACTGGTTGTTTGCAGTATTGCTGTAAACTCTTTTTGGAAGATCTATAAATTATATTCCTTTTCCTGTACTGATCCTGAGTTACATCCTGTATTATACTCCAGAGCTGCACTCACTATTCTGCTGGTGCAGTCACTGTGTACATACATTACATTTATGATCCTGAGTTACATCCTGTATTATACTCCAGAGCTGCACTCACTATTCTGCTGGTGCAGTCACTGTGTACATACATTACATTATGATCCTGAGTTACATCCTGTATTATACTCCAGAGCTGCACTCACTATTCTGTGGTGCAGTCACTGTGTACATACATTACATTACTGATCCTGAGTTACATCCTGTATTATACCCCAGAGCTGCACTCACTATTCTGCTGGTGCAGTCACTGTGTACATACATTACATTACTGATCTGAGTTACATCCTGTATTATACTCCAGAGCTGCACTCACTATTCTGCTGGTGCAGTCACTGTGTAATACATTACATTACTGATCCTGAGTTACATCCTGTATTATACCCCAGAGCTGCACTCACTATTCTGCTGGTGCAGTCACTGTGTACATACATTACATTACTGATGCTGAGTTACATCCTGTATTATACCCCAGAGCTGCACTCACTATTCTGCTGGTGCAGTCACTGTGTACATACATTACATTACTGATCCTGAGTTACATCCTGTATTATACTCCAGAGCTGCACTCACTATTCTGCTGGTGCAGTCACTGTGTACATACATTACTGATCCTGGAGTTACATCCTGTATTATACTCCAGAGCTGCACTCACTATTCTGCTGGAGCAGTCACTGTGTACATACATTACATTACTGACCCTGAGTTACATCCTGTATTATACTCCAGAGCTGCACTCACTATTCTGCTGGTGCAGTCACTGTGTACATACATTACATTACTGATCCTGAGTTACCTCCTGTATTATACTCCAGAGCTGCACTCACTATTCTGCTGGTGCAGTCACTGTGTACATACATTACATTACTGATCCTGAGTTACATCCTGTATTATACTCCAGAGCTGCACTCACTATTCTGCTGGTGCAGTCACTGTGTACATACATTACATTACTGATCCTGAGTTACATCCTGTATTATACTCCAGAGCTGCACTCACTATTCTGCTGGTGCAGTCACTGTGTACATACATTACATTACTGATCCTGAGTTACATCCTGTATTATACTCCAGAGCTGCACTCACTATTCTGTGGTGCAGTCACTGTGTACATACATTACATTACTGATCCTGTACTAATCCTGAGTTACATCCTGTATTATACCCCAGAGCTGCACTCACTATTCTGCTGGTGCAGTCACTGTGTACATACATTACATTACTGATCCTGAGTTATATCCTGTATTATACGCCAGAGCTGCACTCACTATTCTGCTGGTGCAGTCACTGTGTGCATACATTACATTACTGATCCTGAGTTACATCCTGTATTATACTCCAGAGCTGCACTCACTATTCTGTGGTGCAGTCACTGTGTACATACATTACTGATCCTGAGTTACATCCTGTATTATACCCCAGAGCTGCACTCACTATTCTGCTGGTGCAGTCACTGTGTACATACATTACATTACTGATCCTGAGTTACATCCTGTATTATACCCCAGAGCTGCACTCACTATTCTGCTGGTGCAGTCACTGTGTACATACATTACATTACTGATCCTGAGTTACATCCTGTATTATACTCCAGAGCTGCACTCACTATTCTGCTGGTGCAGTCACTGTGTACATACATTACTGATCCTGAGTTATATCCTGTATTATACGCCAGAGCTGCACTCACTATTCTGCTGGTGCAGTCATTGTGTACATACATTACATTACTGATCCTGAGTTACATCCTGTATTATACTCCAGAGCTGCACTCACTATTCTGCTGGTGCAGTCACTGTGTACATTACATTGCTGATCCTGAGTTACATCCTGTATTATACTCAGAGCTGCACTCACTATTCTGCTGGTGGCAGTTTTTTTGATAGGATCCTCACTGAGAGTTCCCTAAGTCCCTGAAATACAAGGGAATAAAGGAAAGCTGAGATTATTGTCTAGCGTAAAGTATCATTTCTTGGAGGTTAGTTGACTTTTCTGTGGAGCTGAAATGTCTCATGAATGAGGAAATGAAGATTAAAATTCACTGCGTTGCGTCCTGGGGGTAGGACAACCACAGATGCACATTGATGGCTTCTCCTACGGCTAGCTCCTCAGTGACACATACAAAAAAGAACCTTTCATCTCTATGGGGCAACTGATCATGGGCACACCCTAGTATCGCTGTGTGGTGCTCGCAGAAAGCATCGATGTCACTCAATAATAATAATCTTTATATAGCGCTAACATATTCCGCAGCGCTTTACAGTTTGCAGACATTATCGTCACTGTCCCTGATGGGGCTCACAATCTAGATTCCCTATCTGTATGTTTTTGGAATGTGAGAGGAAAACGGAGAACCTGGAGGAAACCCCCGCAAACACGGGAGAACATACAAACTCCTTGCAGATGTTGTCCTTGGTGGGATTTGAACCTAGGACTCCAGCGTGCTATCCACTGAGCCACCGTGCTGCCCATGATATTACCCCCTCTAATAAGGTATAACCCCCTAGGTTATACCTACCTCTGCAGATCCATTGGGCAGCCCTTTGGACAGCAGTTTGGAGGTCGACTTGCTGCCTTTTCCAAAAAAGTGAAGAACTTTTCTGTTTTTTTGTTTGTTTTTATTATTTTTTGTGACTTTTTCCTTATTTTCTTGCTATGAGAGTAATGCACACGCACCGCTCTGCACTGATAATCAGTCCTCTCTAGCACAGTAATGTTGGCCATAGTTCAGACTTTAGTCCTTTTTTGGGGGCTTTTTTGCTGATAAGAGACTAAGGTTCGATGGAGAATTACAATGTATCCATACATCACTCGTTATCAGTTTACTGAAGCCGTTTCCGACCTGTCCCATGAGGCACGCTTACACTACGAGGAGAATTACCGAACACCCTGGTGGAACTGATAAGCCTTGTGTGCCGACAACCAACGTCACCATAATGAGATCTGCCAGATAAGATCTGATTTTGAGAAAATGTGTTTTATCCTTCCTTATTTACAGAGTATAAAGGAAATCATTACAGAAGTGAGTATTGGATGCTGGGAAATCAATGTGTAGGAAGGAAATGAAGATTGGCAGCTGCCCGTAGTGATAAAATAATAAGTGACAATTTCCAGGAGCTTTTCGAGAACCCTCCTGGCTCTGAGAACAGATGGAAGATGTCAAGAATTTCTTATAAGTTTCCTGTTCTTAAGGGTTGAAAAAATATCTTAGACAGGATCCTTGAATTAGTTCCTCCATGTGATTTTTCTTACAGGTGTGGTCCACTATGGATAACCCCAATCCAACGACCCCCAACTCTTTGGAGGGTTCAAAACTGATTGTGTTGAAGAATTCCTTCTAATTAATAGATGGCGGTCTCCAAGAAGAGGGGAGACTTTTATTGACTTCATGGACCAGTAATGAGTTGTGAAGGTACTTCTGAAGGATCACCACGCCATTCGAGAGTCATTATCAAGAACCATAAAGGTGCATGCTCCATCCTTTTTTTTTTGCACTGGCCACTATCACAAAACAACTACAGTTAGGTCCATAAATATTTGGACAGAGACAACATTTATCTAGTTTTGGTTCTAGACATTACCACAATGAATTTGAAACAAAACAAATCAGATGCAGTTGAAGTTCAGACTTTCAGCTTTCATTTGAGGGTATCCACATTAAAATTGGATGAAGGGTTTAGGAGTTTCAGCTCCTTAACATGTGCCACCCTGTTTTTAAAGGGACCAAAAGTAATTGGACAATTGACTCCAGGCTATTTCATGGACAGGTGTGGGCAATCCCTTCATTATATCATTCTCAATTAAGCAGATGAAAGGGCTGGTTGATTTGAGGTGTGATGTTTGCATTTGGAAGGTTTAGCTGTGAAGGAAACATGCGGTCAAAGGAGCTCTCCATGCAGGTGAAACAAGCTATCCTTAAGCTGCAAAAAAACAGAAAAAACCATCCGAGAAATTGCTACAACTTTAGGAGTGGCAAAATCTATAGTTTGGTACATTTGAGAAAGAAAGAAAGCACTGGTGAACTCATCAATCCAAAAAGACCTGGGCGCCCACGGAAGACAACAGTGGTGGATGATCGCAGAATACTCTCCATGGTGAAGAGAAACCCCTTCACAACAGCCAACCAAGTGAACAAATTCTCCAGGAGGTAGGCGTATCAATATCCAAATCTACCATAAAGAGAAGACTGCATGAAATTAAATACAGAGGGTTCACTGCACGGTGCAAGCCACTCATAAGAATCAAGAATAAAAAGGCTAGGCTGGACTTTGCTAAAAACATCTAAAAAGCCAGCACAGTTCTGGAAGAACATTCTTTGGACAGATGAAACCAAGATCAACCTCTACTAGAATGATGGAAAGAGAAAAGTATGGCGAAGGCGTGGTACAGCTCATGATCCAAAGCATACCACATCATCTGTAAAACATGGCGGAAGCAGTGTGATGGCTTGGGCATGCATGGCTGCCAGTGGCACTGGGTCACTAGTGTTTATTGATGATGTGACACAGGACAGAAGCAGCGAATGAATTCTGAGATATTCAGAGCCATACTGTGTGCTCAGATCCAGCCAAATGCAGCCAAACTGATTGGTCGTCGTTTCATACTACAGATGGACAATGACCCAAAACATAAAGCCAAGCAACCCAGGAGTTTATTAAAGCAAGAAGTGGAATATTCTTGAATGGCCAAGTCAGTCACCTGATCTCAACCCAATTGAACATGCATTTCACTTGTTAAAGACTAAAACTTCAGACAGAAAGGCCCACAAACAAACAACAACTGAAAACCACCGCGGTGAAGGCCTGGAGATCATCAAAAAGAAGGAAAACACAGTGTTGGTGATGTCCATGAGTTCAAGACTTCAGGCAGTCATTGCTAACAAAGGGTTTTCAACCAAGTACTAGAAATGATCATTTTATTTACAATTATTTAATCTGTCCAATTACTTTTGGTCCCTTTAAAAAACAGGGTGGCACATGTTAAGGAGCTGAAACTCCTAAACCCTTCATCCAATTTTAATGTGGATACCCTCAAATGAAAGCGAAGTCTGAACTTCAACTGCATTGATTTGTTTTGTTTCAAATTCATTGTGGTAATGTCTAGAACCAAAATTAGATAAATGTTGTCTCTGTCCGAATATTTATGGACCTAACTGTAAGTTCCCTGAGGTCTCAGAGCTTAAAATTCCAGTAACAATGTGGCTGATATATCTTGCGTGTGACCTGTGGATGTGTCCGAGGACTCAGTAGACCTCAAAAGAGCGTCATTCATCAGATTGATTTGGGTTTCCAGCCTAAACAATTTTCCCCTTTGAAAGGTGGTGATAATAATCAGAGATCTTTGAAAATTAAAATTGCAAAAATTTTTCTGTGGGTTTTAATTTGCTGAAATCGTCCCGGAAGGGGGGGAAAGAACCCCACAAGAATAAAAATCTCAGCGAATCGGGAGAGGAACCCCAAGTCTCCCGTACAAAAAAAATTTGATTTGCTCCCCCGGGGGAATGGATCCCGAACCCCTCGGACCATTAATCTATAATTACCACTGGCAAGTTATGAAAATTTTTCTTGATTAATTGGGATGTGATGCCATAGCCACGGGCACAGCGTGGTTTTCGGGCCGGCCGTGCAAATTCCCTAGTCGATTTTTGATGTTACTTGTGAGAATGTTTTTCCGGAAAATTTTTTTTTTTTTTTCAAAAATTTCGAACGGGAAACTCAAAATGTTTGAATTTGAAATTTTAGAAATTTTTACTCAAACTCAATTCTCCCGGATCTTCTAGTGATAAATTTTGTTGGATGGGAATGCCCGCCAGGACCCCCCCCCAATTTCCAAAAGGGAATTGTGCTTCTTGTTTTCCCCTTGGCTCTGTTTCTCCACAAGACTTTACCCGGAGGTTGTAGGGCGGGGGTTGCGCATGCCCCTACGCTCTATTCAGTCTTAGCAGGTTTCTTTCCCTTTTTTAGCCTGAATGGAGCATAAGGCACGAGTGAAAACCTTTTCATGCAAAATTTTTCAGGCCACGGATTCCTTTTGGCAACGATCAAGACCCACATCAATTCGGCTATCTACTGGATATAGAGCATTTAAGATCCCCTTTTAAGGGGAAGCAGGAAAAACAAGTTTACTGAAAAGGGGGCTTGGGGTTAAAAAAGCCCCTTTGGGCTCATCCCCTTTGGAACTATTCGAGTCTAAGTTTGAAGGGACAGTGGTCTTGGGGAAAAAGGGGGTGAGGGGGACAAAAAAATTCCCAAAATCATCTGTAATTGTAGTTAAAAAAACTGTACTTTTAACATGCATTTATATGCAGGAAAATAAAACCCAAAAAAGGTGCAATAAAGGGTTTGGAGGTTTTAAAAAGGGGTTTTGGTTTAAATATTGCATAAAAAATGCCAAAAATGATTTAAAGTATGCTATCACTTATCAAAAAAAATTTTTACACTATAAAAATGCCCTAA
>JARQOD010011810.1:0-22001 GCA_033576555.1 Oophaga sylvatica
GGGGGGGGGGGGGACAAAAATAATCCCCCCTTTTCTCTGGGCTATTATTATCTCCCCCCAACCTCTGGCTTTCCCCTGGGGGGTTTTGGGCAAAAAAAACCCGCGGACCCCACATTTTTTTTTTAAAAAAAATTTTACTTTTTTAATTTTAAACACCAAAAAGTATGAAATTTTGCACACAACCTCAGTAATTGTTAGTGAAAACCAAAAAATCAAACCCATGAAATGAGGGGGTTTTTAACCATGTGTCTTTTTTTTTTCCCCGGGTTCAAAAATTTTTTCCAAAAATTTTTCCCCAATTAAAATTGCGGCATTATACTATGGGGAAAAATTTTGGGTATAAACTATAAATAAAAAATTATATATGTCACAATGACATGTACTGTAAAATATAAAAAAAAAATATATATATTCTATGGAAAAATATATTCTTTCTTTAAAAAGTAAAAACTTCTTTGGGATCCATTATTTTTTGGTTTTTTTTGCGACCCCGGCAAAAAATTCTCCCCAAAAAGGGGGAAAAAAAACAAACGGTTTTTTTAAACATCCCGAAAAATACGCAGCCCCCCCTTTTTGACAACGGATGAAATCCCGGAAAAGGGGGTGCGGCAACATTCTGCGAAAAAACGGCCAAACAAAAAAAAACCTTTTTTTTTTTTCTAGGGTGAGTAAAAACGGGGGCCTAATATCCATTACTCTTTTCTAGATATAAAAAAAAATCGGATCCCAACAACTTTATGATAATTAAGCTTTTCTAAAAAGAAAAAAATTTTAAAACCGTTTCACAGAAAAAAAAAAAATTTCCCCTTTTTTAAAATATCGGGCATCCCCCCTTCCCCAAAATTAAAATAACAAAAAAATTTTGGGAAAAACCCCCTCAAAATTAGGGGGCTTCCCCAAAAATTTTGTGGGGGTTTTTGTCCCTAGACAATCGGGTAACACAGAAAATAATCTAGCCTTAGGATTCCCAAAAAAAAATTGCAAAGTTGGCCATTTATTGAAAATTTTTTTTGGGGGCGGGGGGTTTTAAGGGGGGAATTAGGCTGTACAGGTGTCAAGAAGCTTTGGGAGAAATTGCAGGAAGGGGGGGAAAAATTTTCCCCCCACAAAAATTTTTTGAGTAAGATGAGCGAGTGGGTGAAAAAATTTCAGACTCGCATACTCGAAAAGGGGTAGGTCTTAATACTCGGGTTTTTAAAAAACGAGAGGCGGGGTCCAAGGAAGGGGTGGGGGGAAAAGGGGCGAGAAATTTTTCCCTGCAAAAACACCCTACAAAGCGAGGGGGGGCCCCCCGGGGGAAAAGGCTGAAATGGGTACATGTTTTTTTTTAAAAAGCAAAAGGAAAAAGAGATTTTTTTTTGGGTTTAAAATCGCAGGAAGAAGCCACCCATTCATCAAAAGGGTTTTTCAAAATTTAAAAAAGGGTTTTTGGACTACTTTCCTTGTTCTTTTTTTCCCCGGGGACAATGTGCGGGCTTTGGGGGTCATCAAAAAAATTAGCCCTAGGGTTGCATCAGGGTTTTACGCGGGGAAAGGGGGCCACCAAAAGGGGCCCCCCAATTAATGAAAAATAGACTACCACACGGTTTTTCCCGTGTGAAAGGGGCAAACATAACAAATTTTTTTTTTTCCCAAAAAAAAGCAAAGGGGCGTATCATGGTTGAGGCAGGGGAAAAGGGGGCCCCAAGGGCCGACAAATTAAAAGAAACTAAAAATCTACAAGGGAGTTTTCCCCCCGGGGGAATGTTAGCATAGCCCCCGTGTTTTAAAAAACAGCCCAAGGAGCGTATCAAGGTTTTAGGCAGGAAGGAAGCCTCCCCAAGGGGGCCCCCCAAAATTTTTAAAAAAAAAACACTGGCACAGCACAAAACCAAAACGCAATGTGGCGGCAAAGACAAATTTCCTCCCCAAAAAAAACCCCCAAAGGGGGGGGATTTTTTTTTTACACGAAGAAGGGGGTTTAAAGGGGGCCCCAAAAAATTTTGAAACAGAAAACCCCAAGGTAAATTCCATGCCCAAAATGCAAACATTGACTTAGTGTCCCCCAAAAAAAACCAAAAACCCAAAGGGGGGGGATCCCATGTGTCCCCCTGACTTTAAAGGGGCCCCCCTTTTAAAGGGAGGGAAAGGGGGTTTCCCGGGTATGGCTGCTCCCCGTATGTAACCCGGGGTATTTTTTCCCCAAAATTTTTCACTTAGAAAGTTCAGGGGGTTTTAAGGGGGTGGGACCAAAACCCCCCCCGGGGGAAAAAGAAATTGGGGGAGAAACAGTTTTTTCAAAAACAGCAGTACTGGTAAAAACTGGCCCCCAAAAACCCCCCCTTTTTTTTAAAATCCCCAGCAAACCAAAAAAAAACCAAATCAAAAAACCCCAAAAAAATAAGCCTTCAGGCTTCTAACAAAAACAGAAAGGGGTTTCCCCCCCCTTTTTGTTTTGGGGGAGACCAAACAAAACCCCCCAAAAAAACACAAATTTTTAATTACCAGGGGAAAAGGGTTGCAGGAAAACTCCAGCCGCGGGGGGAACCAAATTCAGAAGAGACTCTGTCTGGTAACTCACCACCTACTTCTGGGTGTTGATTTGACGCTGAGTGCAGTCAGGGGGGGGGCGCGCCTTTTACTGGATGGGGGGTGGAGTGAACTTTTTTTCCCCCCCCTCCTCCCTTGACTCTAAAAACCTTATTGACCCAGCTAAAAACCTGGGGGAATATACCCCCGTCCAGTACGCACCCCTTCACTGTCCCCACATATCCCCCCTCTTTCTCCAGCCGGAGGGGGGGGGTTTAAAAACCCCCCCAAAAAAAACCCCCGAACTCGGACAAGGCATCGGCATTACCCCGTAAAAAACCCAGGCCTATGCTCTAAAACCCAAAAAAAAGGTCTTTTACTAGAGAAGTCCCCCGGGGGGGGAAGTCAAAAAACCTCTGCCGATTTTTCTGCAGAAAAAATTCCCCCATTTAACCCTTTCTCTAATTTTACTCGAGGCCCCCAAAAAAGACTCTTTTGGGGGCCCCCCAGGGCCCCTTTTTTTAGGGGTTTTTTTAAAAAGACCGGGGGGCTTCCGCCCCTGGGGTTTTTTTTACTTTTTAATGACCTCCCCCCCTTTCGTGCTATCCCCCAAGGGGGGCCCAAAAACCCCCTTGGAAAACCCAAAAAAAAACTTTCCACCGTGGGAAAATTTTTAAACAGGGGCCCGATCCCCCCGGGGGTTTAAAGTCCTAACTTTTGCGACTGTTTTTTAAATTCTGGTTTTTACTGTTTGGGGGTCTCTGCGGGGGATCCTTTAAACCCAAGGGGAAACCTTGGGGGCCCTATATAGCATTATTGTTCATGCAAAAGGGGGAAAATGTTTTTTCAACCCGGGGTTTTGGGGGGTCCTTTTAAAACATTATATTTTTTCCCGGCTTTTTTTTAAAAGTGGGGTCCGCAACTCTTTTAAACCCAAAATGCCCAAAGGACACAGGTGGGGCAGGGACCCTTCTGTTCCAGAGAACCACTATCCCCCTTTTTTCCCCCAAAATCACCCTGAAAAGGGAAAATTTATCATTTTCATTTTCATCACATAAATTCAAAAAACACAAATTTCATTTTGTTCCGCCCCTATGGGCCCCGCAACCCATGGAGCTTCATCACACGTCCCCCGAACATTTTTTTTTTTCCAGAGACCCCCCTAACAGGGGAAAGTCACGACCCCAAAAATGACGGGGGGGGCAGGGGTTTTTTTAAATACCCCCCCCTTTTACGAGACCTCCCCGAGTTTTTGACCAAGTCCACGGAAATCACCGAGTAACTTTGCGCTCCATGGAGCACCCTACGCCGGGTGTTTATTGGGAGAAGTCTCTACCACCGGGGGGGCATACAAGTCACTCGACCCCTATTCTGGGAGGCTTGTACGGGGCAGCCATTTATAACCCCGGGCCCCCTGGGGGCCACCCCACCGGCTGGGGGGGCCCAAACGCACAGGGGTTCCGTGAGGAAAGAGGGGCCCCCTTTTCCCATCACGTCCGGGTTTTTCCCCCAAATAGGGCCCTTGGGGCTGAAATTTACCCCTTTCATGGCATCTCCAACACGTCTCAGGTCTGGGGTTCAGACGTGGTGACAAGTTTTGACGTATTTCCGAATCTAAAAATATGGGATGGGAAGGAATCGTCATTATCACTAAATATCGTCGATATCCATTCCGATACCGGGAAAAACCCCTGAAGCAGGGGAAAAAATACGAAAATAAAAAAAACTTTCTTTTTGTTTTAAAAAACAAAAAAACACACTAGAATAAAATAAATATATAATTACAGTCATTGGCAAATATAAAAAATATTTAAATTTTTTACACTTCTACATAAAAAAAATCTGATTCAAAATTTCCGGGTAAAGCCGTCAAAAACCCCATAGGGAAACGAGGGGCCCCCCCGGGGCCCCAGAAACCCCCCCAAAAACCCCTGGCTCTGTGCACTCAATTTTGGGGTCACAAAAAGGGAATTTCCCGTACTCCTAAACGAGCCCCTTTTGCCTGAATTGACGGTTAGTGTTTTGGGAAAGAAAAAAAAATCAGAGAATGTTTTTTCCATTTTTCACCCAAAATTTTCGTCACGACGAGGCACTGGGAAAAAAAGGGCGTCTCTTCGGGGGTACACTCCCCCGTTTGGGCCCAAAAAGATGGGGCCCCCCCCCTCAAAGGTAAATGCAAGTAAACTGCCCCAACTCTTGAAATTCCGCCCCCTCATCCCCTCAGTGTGGGGGGAAAAAACACAAGGTCCCGCCTCACTACAAAAGAGGGGGGCCCCCTTTCCCCCTGCTAAAACACATGTGACTTGGGGGGGGAAGGGGTAATGGACACGACAAAGTTTTTGAAGGGATGGGCGTCAGAGCTCTCCCCCCCCCGGAACGACCCTCGCCAAAGGAACCACCGTTGGGGACCCGGCCCCGGAAACCCCCTAAAACCCCCCCAAAAAGCGGGGGGTTTCCCTAAAGTCCTGGCCCCACCGGAAAGGTCGCCAGGTGGAAGCCAGCTGGCCCTGCCCCAAAAAAAAAACTTGGAGCGCGCCAAACCCCTTACCTGAAGTGCTGTACCGGATTTTGAGGCCCCTTCAAGAGGAGTCCCCTGGGGGCCCCCCCCCTTGAAAAATGTTTTCCCGGGGGGACTTTTTTCGGGAGTGGGGGCACCTTTCCCCAAAAAAAGCGCACCCACCCCCCCGAAACCCGCTGTCTCCCCCCTCGCTGAGACAGAAGAAGCACACCCCCCATGGAGAGGCCGCCATGCACCAGAGGTCTCCCCTGTTTTTCCCGGGGGGCCCCCCCTGTCAATTCCGTTTTCCCGACCGGCTGCCCCCCTCCGCAGGTGAGCCCCCCCCCCAAAGGGCCTTTGGGGCCCCCCAGGAGAGCTGCCCAAACCGGACATCCCTAAGCTGCAGTTTGAGGGGGGAGACAGGAATGCGGGAGGGGGAAAAAAAACCCCGGGGGTCAGGAGGAAGAGGGGAGACGTTGGGGGGAGAGAAGCCGAGCGACAAAAGGGGGACGCAACCCCCAAAAAAAACGCCCCCCTCCCCTCGAGAAGGGCCGGGGAGATAAGGACCCGGGGGGAAAAAGGGGGAAAAGGGAAACCCCGATGGGGCCCGGCGTAAGGGTGCAGTACGGACTTTAATTGAAAGCGGGGGGGCTTCTCCAGGGCCGGACTTATTTTTGAAATGTTTGTGACCCGCGGGACTGGGAACTCCCTCCCCGAAGAAACCCCGGGGGGGACCTGTTGCAGGAGACTTTAACTTACAAACCCACACTGGGGTTTTTAAAGGGGGATGCCCCCAAAGTCACCAGTGCGAAAACCCCTGGGGGCCCCGTGTCAGGAACCTGTGGGGCCCTCGGGGCCCCTTTTTCCCCCACATCCAACCCCCTGCACAAGTTTTCCCCCCCCACGCCGAAACCCCCCCACCCCTCCCTCAGTGGGGGGCCTCCCGGCCCGCCCCAGCTATGGGGAAAAAAAAATGATATCCCGGCCCTACCCGCCCCCTGTTTAGCCCCCTGGGGGGTTTGTTCTTGGGCCCCGGGCATAGGGCTCCAGAAAACCCCCCGGGGGGGTGAAAGAGGTGGGGCCCCCCAGACACAGATAGCGGGTTTACACTTACTGAAAGGCCACACGACGTCATCAGGTCCGGGTTCCTTGGGGTCTCGGAATTTTTGGCCCCTAGAAGGTCCCGGGGGGGACCTGGGGAAAACCCCCCTGCAAAAGAATTATAAAAAACCCGGGGGTGGGCCCCCTTTTTTAAAAAATTTTAAAAATTTTGATGTACCCCACGGGGAATGTTTAAAAAAAATTTTTTAATTTAATAAAAAAAAAAAACCAAAATTTTTTTTTTTTTTTTTTTAAAAGGGCTCATCCGCGCGCCATCGATCTCCTGAAAAAAAAATTTTTAAAAAAAAAAAAAAGCAGTAACCACCTGTCCCCGCAGTCCATAGAACGAGGGGCCCCCCGACCCAGCCCCCGCTACATCAGAATGACATAGAGCAGGCCAAGGGGGCAGAGGCCGTCACCCCGGCGCACGCGCCCTTACCCCCCTTTTCCCCCGGGGGGACGCACGACTGACTGCTTTACGCCGGATTACCCAGCATCACTCAGTTTTCGCCCAAAAACTGCATGTGAAAAAGCCAGGGGGGAAAATAATAGGGCCATCAAGCATTCCCCCGGGCCCCTGACCCCCCCGGGGAAAAAACTGCCAGGGGAATGCCGCGACCCCCCTGCCCGACCCACCGACGGGCCCCACAGTGACAAGTACAAATCCCTTCCCTTTTCCGATTTCTGTGGGGTTGGGGCCAGGTTCCCCCTCCCCGGGGTTTGGGCTCCCCGGGGTTCCCCCGGGAGCCCTATTGTTTGTTCATTTCCCTTTTCCAGTTTTTATTGGGCTCGGCTATGTTTTTACACCAGAGATTGGGCCCCAGCTTTGCTCTACTATTTTCCATCTGTCTTTTTTCCTCTTGTCTAACCCCATTACATTTTGGGGTCCTATGTTCATTGGGATCTGCTCCGGGCAGATAGCTTTCCTCTTTCTATCTTTTGGTGTAGTTAACCCTCAGGGTGTGACGAGGCCATTTAGACCAACGTAGGGAACGCTCATGGCTGCCTTTAGTTGTGGTGTTTTGTCAGGGTACTGCAATCCAGTAGATTCCAACCTCTCTGTGTATTGCCGTTTTTGCCTCTCTCCTCACTACCAAACATAACAGTATCACCGCCCAATTTAAAATTATATGGTACTCACAGAAGGGAAAAATAGTTGGAAACAAAAAAGGTTGTCAAATTTTTTTTTTTTTTTTTTCTGTTGCTCATTTTTCCCTCTTTTTCTCTGGGAGGATTTTTTTTTTTTTTCAATGGATTGCACGTTGTCTGGCCGTGTGGATCAGCTTGCCACTAAGGGTTTGGGGTATTGCACCTATCTTGCTGGTTGCCAGTTGGAACCCCAGATCCCCATGCCAATTTTTTTGGGGGATCGAGCTAAATTTCTGAATTTTCAAAATAACTGAAGTTGTTTTTACCTTAAAACCTAGTCCCCCCCAGGAACGCAGCACACAGTTCAAATTGTCATCCTCCCCTTCCGCGCGGCGATCCTCAGATTGGCTTTTTTCCCCGACACCTGGGACCCTGTTTTGAGTGATGTTGATGCATTTTTCTGGCTCTGGGTTATTGTACGTGAACCAAATGTCACTGATCAAGCTGAAAAAAACTTGTTGGCATTAAATCAGGGCTTAGCACTGATTGTACTGTCAAAATTCCGAAAGTGGGCAGTCCTGACCAAATGAATGATGATGCTTTGGCAGCCCTTTTTCGGAAGGGTCCTGTCAGAAAATGTAAAAATGTTATGGTGGTTTCCCTGCTCCCTCTGGTCTCAATGATTCATGTCATTAGCGATTCCCAAAATTACAGACGTTTGCGTGAGAGTAGAAGTATGCTGGAATAGTGTTGCCTTGTGAACCAGCTTCTGAACCCATGCAGTGTGATAGAGTGGCTTTTGGGGGACAGCGTCATGAGTTTCGAAAAACGCAATGGGCTATGTTTCTACTGTGGTGAGCCTCTCATGCTATTTCAGTCTGCCCTTAGCAGGAAGACGTTTTTGGAAAGCTCAGTTGTCTTTGGTTATGTTCAGACTAAATTTCTGTTGACTGTTACCCTGATTTGCTCCTGTCCACATTTTCTGCTCAGGCTTTTGTTGATTCGGGAGCACTATTAACCTGATGGATTTTGATTTTGCTAAACGTTGTGGGTTTCCTTTATACCCCTACGGAAGTCTATTCCCTACTGGGATTGATTCTAACCCGCTTTGGCTGAGAATAAACCCCATTCCTACTCAGGTGATAATGAGGGTTGAACTGATCATCAGGAGAGTTGCAAATTTTGGTGCGTATAATCTCATGACATTTATTGTACTAGGTTTCCCTTTGGGTTTCAGTCCCCATAATCCTGTTTTGGATTGGAAAAACTGTGTCGAAACCATTGGACTGCCAATGTGTTAATCCAACACTCCTGTTTTTTCTGCCTCTCCCCAGGCTCAAAATGTTCCTGACTTTTTTACTGATTTTTTTTGATGTTTAGCGAAAGTAAATCTGCATCCTTGCCCCCCCATAGGAGCATACTGCCTATTGAATTATTTCCTGGTATTAAATTCCCTAAAGGTCGCCTTTTTAACTTTCTGTACCTGAACATGACGCTATGCGGTCTTATATCAAGAGTCATTGGAGAAGGGTCATATCAACCATCCTCTTCACCCTTGGGCCGTTTTTTTTTTTGGGGCCCCAAAAAAGGATGTTTCATTAAGCCGTGTATGATTACGTCTCTTGAACAATATCACTGTGAAATATCAATATTCTTTACCCTTGATTTCTGACCTGTTTTCCGGGGTAAAAATGCTACTTGGTTTACCAAGCTTGACCTCAGGGGCTATAAACTTATTCGCATTAAGCACGGATGAATGAAAGAACGGCGTTTAATACCCCAGAGGGCATTTTGAGTACCTATGATGCCCTTTGGCTCACTAATGCTCCTTCTGTCTCCAGTCCTTCATGAATGACATTTCAGGGATTTTGTGGATAAATTTTCTGATTGTTTATTTGGATGATATCTGATTTTTCCATGACTGGACTCTCATGTGAAACATGTTCGGACTGTGTTCCAGATTTTGAGAGAGAATGCTCTATATGTGAAGGATCAAAGTGTCTTTTTGGCGTACAGGATCTCATTTCTGGGATTCATTTGTCTCCATCTGTTATTGAAATAGACCCGGTCAAGTTCAGGCCATCTGTGATTGGGTCCAACCTACTTCATTAAAGGCTCTTCAGAGATTCTTGGGTTTTGCCAATTTTATCTTAAATTTAATTGGTAATTTCTCTGTTATTGTTAAACCATTGACTGATTTGACCAAAAAGGGTTCTAATGTGGTGAATTGGCCTCCTGAGGCAGTCTCTGCATTTCTGAACTTAAACAGAGATTCACTTCTGCTCCTGTTCTACGGCAGCCTGATGTTTTCTCTGCCATTTCAGGTGGAGGTTGATGCCTCTGAAATTGGGCAGGTGCCGTTTTTTGTCCCAAAGAGATCCTGAGACATCTAAAAGTAACCCTTGTGGCTTTTTCTCTCGAAAATTTTCTCCAACTGAACGTAATTATGACGTGGGTAATCGGAGTTATTGGCCATGAAGTGGGCTTTTGAAGAGTGGAGACATTGGCTGGAGGGCCAAACATCAGGTGGTGTCCTCACGACCATAAGAATCTGGTTTATCTGGAATCAGCCAAGCGACTTAATCCTAGACAGGCCAGGTGGGCCTTGTTTTTCACACTTTTAATTTTGGTGTTTCCTTTCTTCCGGCACTAAGAATGTTAAGGCGGAATGCCCTCTCGAGAGTTTCCTTGCGACTCTCCTGAGTTATCTGATCCTGCTGTTATTTTGAAAGAGGGAGTAGTTCTTTCCGCCATCTCGCCCAATTTGAGACTGGCTCTGGAGGGGTGTCAGAGGATAAACCCGAGCGCTGCCCTGTTGGGAAATTGTTTTTCCAGATCAGTGGAAGAAGAATGTGATGTCTGAGATTCATTGATTCCGCGTTGGCCGTCATCCCGAAATTTTTTGGTACCAGAGACTTGGTGAGTCGGTCCTTTTGGTGGCCTACTTTGTCTCGTGACGTCAGGAGTTTGTGCAGTCCTGTGGACTTGCCTCGCTCCAAGCCTTGCTCTCGCTCTAGTGGTTTGTTGATGCCATTGCCTGTGCCCAAGAGACCATGGACCCATATCTCTATGGATTTTATTTCCGACCTCCCTGTTTCTCAAGAATGACCATTATCTGGGTGATTTGTGATAGGTTTTCCAAATGAAACATCTTGTGCCATTACCTAAGTTGCTTTCCTCCTCCGAATTGGTGCCTTTGTTCCTTCAGCACGTGGTTCGGTTACACGGCATTCCTGAGAACATTGTGTCTGACAGAGGATCCAGTTTTTTTCCAGATTTTGGAGGACTTTTGTTCTAAACTTGGTGTTCAATTGTCTTTCCTCCTCTGCTTTTCATCCTCAGACCAATGGACAACTGAGAGAGCAAATCAGACATGGAGACTTATCTGAATGCTTTGTGTCTGCTGATCAGATGACTGGGTCTCTTTTTGCCTTTGCTGAGTTTTGCTCTTAATAATAGGGCAAGCTCTGCCACTTGATGTCTCCATTTTTCTGCAATTTTGGGTTTCACCCTCGATTTTCTTCGGACAGACGGAGGCTTCTGTCTGTCCGGGTGTTACTCGTTGTGGAGCGTATTCAGCAGAGTTGGGACCAGGTAGTGGAGAGGTTGTCCCCCTCTCAGAGAATTCCCAGCGGTTTGCCAACCGGTTTGTCCTCAAGAAATATCCCTATGAGAGTTGCATCTCCTAAGTTTAAGCCTAGGTTCATTGGACCTTATAAGATCATGGAGATTCTTAATCCTGTTTCTTTCGTTTACTTCTTCCATGGACATTTAAGATCCTAACGTGTTCCACAAGTCCTTATTGAAGAGGTTTGTGCGACCAGTGGTTCCTATGGCTGCGCCGCCTGACCCTGTTTTGGTTGAGGGCAACTGGATTATGTGGTTGAGAAAATATTGGATTCTCGTTTTTCCAGACGGAAACTCCAGTATTTGGTTAAGTGGAGAGGTTATGGTCAGGAGGACAATTCTTGGGTGTTTGCTTCGGACATCCATGCAAGGAGCTGACCCGTGCGTATCACAGAGCTCATCCTGACCGACCTGGTTGCAGAAATGAGGGTTCGGTGACCCCTCCTCAAGGGAGGTAACTGTTGTGAATGTTTTAGAAATGAATTCTGAGCAGAAGCCCTCTGGTGGTTACAAACAGTACTGAACCATTCAATGAGGATTGGCAATCAGGAATCACAGAACTGGCTGATATAAGGGAGGTTACCCCCCATCATGGTTGCCGGTAATCAATTGTTCTTGTCTCAACGTGTTTCCTGGTTCACTTGGAAGCTTGCTGTGTCTTCCCTCTTCTCCTGCTCTCAAATAAGAAATTTTCTGTTTTTGGTTTTTTGCTTGCCATTTGCATATTCTCTGCATTTCTGTGAGGTTGGCCAGGTTCCCCTCCCCGGGGGGCTTGGGCTCCTCTCGATTCCTCTGGAGCCACTGTTGTTTGTTCATTTGCCTTTTCCAGTTTTTTCAGTGGCTGCGGCTTAGTTTTGTTACACCAGAGAACTATTTAGGTGGTAAGAGGTCGTGTGATCTCAGGTGTTTTTGCAATTAGTAGCATTGGTTTTTTTAGGGTTTTTTTGGATTGCAGTAAGTATCCTTCCTATCCTTTCTCTGTCTAGGCAGATGGGCCCCAGCGTTTGCTCATACTATTTTCTGTCTGTGTCTGTATTTCCTCTTGTCTAACCGCCAATTACATGTTTGGGGCTTCCTATGTTCTTTGGGATCTACCCAGGGCAGATAGCTTTCCTCTTTCTATCTTTAGGTGTAGTTAACCTCTCAGGCTGTGACGAGGCGTCTAGGACCAATGTAGGAACGCTCCATGGCTGCCTTTAGTTGTGGTGGTTAGTCAGGTACTGCAATCCAGTAGATTCCAACCTCTCTGGTGTATTGCCGTTTTTGCCTGCTCTCCTCAGCTACCAAAAACAAAACAGTATCACCGGCCCAACTGAAAATTATATAGTACTCACAGAAGGGAAAAATAGTGTGGAAACAAAAAAGGTTGTCAGAGATTTTTTTTTTTTTTTTCTGTTTGCTGCATTTTTTCCCTCTTTTTCTCTGGGTGCTGAGGAGGATTTTTTTTTTCTCAATGGAGTTTGCACAGTTGTCTGCTGTGTGGATCAGCTTGCCACTATGGTTCGGAGTAATTGCTACCTATGTTGCTGGTTGCCAGTTGTGGAACCCAGGATCCCCATGCCAGATTTTGTTTTTGGGGATCGAGCTAAATTTCTGAATTTCAAAAATAACTGTAAGTTGTTTTTTACCTTAAAACCTAAGTCCCAGGGAACGCAAGCACAGCAGGTTCAAATTGTCATCTCTCTCCTGCGCGGCGATCCTCAGGATTGGGCTTTTTCCCTGACACCTGGGGACCCTGTTTTGAGTGATGTTGATGCATTTTTTCTGGCTCTGGGGTTATTGTACGATGAACCTAATGTCACTGATCAAGCTGAAAAAAACTTGTTGGCATTAAATCAGGGGCTTGAGGACGCTGAGTTGTACTGTCAGAAATTCCGAAAGTGTGGCAGTCCTGACCTAATGGAATGATGATGCTTTGGCAGCCCTTTTTTGAAGGGTCTGTCAGAGAATGTAAAAGATGTTATGGTGGGTTTCCCTGCTCCCTCTGGTCTCAATGATTCTATGTCATTAGCGATTCAAATTGACAGACGTTTGCGTGAGCGTAGAAGTATGCGTGGAATAGTGTTGCCTTGTGAACCAGCTTCTGAACCCATGCAGTGTGATAGAGTGGCTTTTGGGCACAGCGTCATGAGTTTCGAAAACGCAATGGGCTATTTTCTACTGTGGTGATGCCTCTCATGCTATTTCAGTCTGCCCTTAGCGGGGAAGACGTTTTGGACGCTCAGTTGTCTTGGTAGTGTTCAACTAAATTTCTGTTGACTGTTACCCTGATTTGCCTCCTGTCCACATTTTCTGCTCAGGCTTTTGTTGATTCGGGAGCAGCTATTAACCTGATGGATTTTGATTTTGCTAAACGTTGTGGGTTTCCCTTGATAACCCTACGGAAGTCTATTCCCCTACTGGGGATTGATTCTACCCGCTTTGGCTGAGAATAAACCCCAGTTCTCTACTCAGGTGATAATGAGCGTTGAACCTGATCATCAGGAGAGTTGCAAATTTTGGTGCTGTATAATCTGCATGACATTATTGTACTAGGTTTCCCTTGGTTACAGTCTCATAATCCTGTTTTGGATTGGAAATCTGTGTCTGTAACCAGTTTGGACTGCCAATGTGTTAATCCAACACTCCTGTTTTTTCTGCCTCTCCCCAGGCTCAAGATGTTCCTGACTTTTGACTGATTTTTCTGATGTGTTTAGCGAAAGTAAATCTGCATCTTGCCCCCCCATAGGAGCTATGACTGGGCTATTGAATTAGTGCCTGGTAGTAAATTCCCTAAAGGTCGCCTTTTTAACTTGTCTGTACCTGAACATGACGCTATGCGGTCTTATATCAAGGAGTCATTGGAGAAGGGTCATATCAGACCATCCTCTTCACCCTTGGGTGCCGTTTTTTTCTTTGTGGCCAAAAAGGATGGTTCATTAAGGCCGTGTATTGATTATCGTCTCTTGAACAATATCACTGTGAAATATCAATATTCGTTACCCTTGATTTCTGACCTGTTTTCCAGGGTGAAAAGTGCTACTTGGTTTACCAAGCTTGACCTCAGGGGGGCGTATAAACTAATTCGCATTAAGCACGGGGATGAATGAAAGACGGCGTTTAATACCCCAGAGGGCATTTTGAGTACCTAGTGATGCCCTTTGGGCTCACTAATGCTCCTTCTGTCTTCCAGTCCTTCATGAATGACATTTTCAGGGATTTTGTGGATAAATTTCTGATTGTTATTTGGATGATATCTTGATTTTTTCCAATGACTGGGACTCTCATGTGAAACATGTTCGGACTGTGTTCCAGATTTTGAGAGAGAATGCTCTGTATGTGAAGGGATCAAAGTGTCTTTTTGGCGTACAGAGGATCTCATTTCTGGGATTCATTTTGTCTCCATCTGTTATAGAAATGGACCCGGTCAAGGTTCAGGCCATCTGTGATTGGGTCCAACCTACTTCATTAAAGGCTCTTCAGAGATTCTTGGGTTTTGCCAATTTTTTATCTTAAATTTATTGGTAATTTCTCTGTTATTGTTAAAACCATTGACTGATTTGACCAAAAAGGTTCTAATGTGGTGAATTGGCCTCCTGAGGCAGTCTCTGCATTTCTGAAACTTAAACAGAGATTCACTTCTGCTCCTGTTCTACGGCAGCCTGATGTTTCTCTGCCATTTCAGGTGGAGGTTGATGCCTCTGAAATTGGGCAGGTGCCGTTTTGTCCCAAAGAGATCCTGAGACATCTAAAAGTAACCCTTGTGCTTTTTTCTCTCGAAAATTTTCTCCAACTGAACGTAATTATGACGTGGGTAATCGGGAGTTATTGGCCATGAATGGGCTTTTGAAGAGTGGAGACATTGGCTGGAGGGAGCCAAACATCAGGTGGTGGTCCTCACGGACCATAAGAATCTGGTTATATCTGGAATCAGCCAAGCGACTTAATCCTAGACAGGCCAGTGTGGCCTTGTTTTTCACACGTTTTAATTTTGTGATTTCCTTTCTTCCGGCACTAAGAATGTTAAGGCGGATGCCCTCTCGAGGAGTTTCCTTGCGGACTCTCCTGAGTTATCTGATCCTGCTGTTATTTTGAAAGAGGGAGTAGTTCTTTCCGCCATCTCGCCCAATTTGAGACTGGCTCTGGAGGGGTGTCAGGAGGATAAACCCGAGCGCTGCCCTGTTGGAAATTGTTTGTCCCAGATCAGTGGAAGAAGAGTGTGATGTCTGAGATTCATTGTTCCGCGTTGGCCGGTCATCCCGGAATTTTTGGTACCAGAGACTTGGTGAGTCGGTCCTTTTGGTGGCCTACTTTGTCTCGTGACGTCAGGAGTTTGTGCAGTCCTGTGGGACTTGCTCTCGCTCCAAGCCTTGCTCTCGCTCTAGTGGTTTGTTGATGCCATTGCCTGTGCCCAAGAGACCATGGACCCATATCTCTATGGATTTTATTTCCGACCTCCCTGTTTCTCAGAGAATGACCGTTATCTGGGTGATTTGTGATAGGTTTTCCAAAATGATACATCTTGTGCCATTACCTAAGTTGCCTTCCTCCTCCGAATTGGTGCCTTTGTTCCTTCAGCACGTGGTTCGGTTACACGGTATTCCTGAGAACATTGTGTCTGACAGAGGAGTCCAGTTTGTTTCCAGATTTTGGAGGACTTTTTGTTCTAAACTTGGTGTTCAATTGTCTTTCTCCTCAGCTTTTCATCCTCAGACCAATGGACAAACTGAGAGAACAAACCAGACATTGGAGACTTATCTGAGATGCTTTGTGTCTGCTGATCAGGATGACTGGGTCTCTTTTTTGCCTTTGGCTGAGTTTGCCCTTAATAATAGGGCTAGCTCTGCAACCTTGATGTCTCCATTTTTCTGCAATTTTGGGTTTCACCCTCGATTTTCTTCAGGACAGACGGAGGCTTCTGTCTGTCCAGGTGTTGACTCTGTTGTGGAGCGTATGCAGCAGATTTGGGACCAGGTAGTGGAGAGGTTGTCCCTCTCTCAGGAGAGGGCCCAGCGGTTTGCCAACCGGCATAGGACTGATGGTCCTCGGTTTAAAGTGGGGGACTTGGTCTGGTTGTCCTCAAGAAATATCCCTATGAGAGTTGCTGTAAGGTTCTTTGTCTCTTTGACATGTTCCTTGAAACTCAGTTTTCCGTCGGCCATTTTGCTTTCTGTCTTTCTGCAGCTCTTGCCCTCAGTTAATATGGAGTTTCCAGTTTTCATGTTCCCGCCCTGATTCTCTCCCTCTTGCTTCTTAAGCAGCTTCAGCTGAACAATCAGTGCTCCTGAATCAAGCCTCAGTCAGCCTGTGACCTGACTCCTGGAAACCTAGGATTTTGGACTCCAGCTATTTCCTACTGAGGAACTTTGGAATACTATTGGACTTTGGAAACCTGCTGTCTGGTGAAATCCATGTTTGCAGAGGAATTACGGTACAGAGAAGAGATCCTGAACCTGCTTTGGAGAGTTATGTAGAGCTTGAAGTTACTCTGGCCTGCTGTGTCTTCTGCCTCTGTTTCCTGCAAACTGTGTGACCTTTTCTGCTTGCTTGTATGAAGTAATACAAGTCATTTCATACCAACCTATGTCTCATGTGTTTCCCTCGCACCCAAGCACAAGATGCTATAGGAACTGTACACTATACATGACAAGATTCAGGAGCCAATGTTTAGTGTCTGCTGGGTCTGGGAAAGCCGTGTCTGCTGGGACTGTGGATATCAGATGTCCGTTTAATACCTTCTGTGATGACAGTGGTTGTGACTTCTCACAACCATTCCAGGTGAGCGCATTCTCTTAAATGTTACTCTAGAGTGTTACCACAGGTAAACACTATTGTTTTTTTTTTTTCCTTTCCTCTTCTCCTTCCAGCACTTCAGCCTTAAAAGATCTGGAAGATGGAGGCCCGCATAAAGGAGCTTTGCGGAGTGACTGATACAATCCTTGCAGATATACAGACTATAAAGACCCGTTTTGCAAGCCTACAGGACCTCACTAATCATAATTTGCAAGTGTTTGGACAAACTACCCAGGAATTACGAGCCAGGATTGAGGCTCTAGAGGAACGAGTCCAGGCTCCTGTCATAACCCCGAGTTCTGGGATTCCCAAGTTACCTCCTTTTCGTTTTGGCGGTGAACGTGAGAAATTCAGGGGATTTATTAACCAATGCAATCTATTTTTCTCTGCACATGCTTCACAATTTCCCACTGAACGATCCAAAGTGCTTACTATAATCATGTTTCTTACCAATAAGGCTTTGATGTGGGCAAACCCTCTGATTGAGACTGAGGATGATTGTTTGAATCACCTTGATGCTTTCATTTCAGCCATGGGGCAGGTGTTTGATGACCCCAATCGAGGTGCAACAGCTGAAGCAGCCATGTTAACTTTGCGCCAAGGTAAGCGTTCAGTAGCCAATATGCCTTGCAATATGCAATTTTTCAAGTTTCCTCAGCGGTGTTCCCAGCTGAGTTGTAAAAGAAACAATTCTCATTGTTTCCTGTCCATCAAACTCTGGGTTGACTCAGTATGGGTGTCTAGCTCTGCTATGATCGACTCAGGAGCAAGTGGAAATTTTATGGATATCTCCTTTGCTCTGAAACAGGAATACGTTCAGTGAAGAAGACTACTCCAGTACAGATGGAGACTGTGGATGGCTCCCTGCTGACCTCTGGACCAGTGGATCAGGAAACAGAGCCTTTGAGGGTCCTTATGAGTAAAGATCATCAGGAGAAAATGTCTTTTATGCTTATCTCTTCTCCCCACTTTCCCATTATTCTAGGGCTACCATGGCTGCAGGCGCAGAATCCTACGATTAACTGGGAGACCAAGGAATTACACTTTCCGGAGAAACAGATGAGTCAAGGAGTTTCAGCTTGCTCTGTGCCTAAAGGAACCATGTCAGTTCCTGAACTACCAGCTGTATACCAGGACTATGTGGATTTATGTGACTAGAAGAACGCTGATCAGCTTCCTCCTCACCGTCCATATGATTGTCCAATCGAATTATTGCCTGGAGCCGAGATACCTTTTGGTAAGATCTACCCCTAACGGGGCCCGAGCTAAAAGCTTTGAAGGACTACATAGATGAAAATCTAGCCAAAGGCTTCATACGCCCCTCTTCATCTCCCGCAGGTGCACCCATCTTCTTTGTGAAGAAGAAAGATGGATCTCTGAGACCTGCATAGACTATAGGGAACTCAATAAGGTTACTATTAAAACCGTTATCCATTGCCTTTAATCCCTGAGTTGTTGGAGAGAGTGCGGCATGCCAAAATTTTCTCTAAACTGGATCTCCGTGGGGCCTATAACTTGGTCCGTATTAGACCTGGGGATGAATGGAAGACTGCATTCATGTCATGCTATGGACACTTTGAATATCTAGTTATGCCTTTTTGGTCTGAGTACCGCCCCAGCCACTTTCCAACACTTGGTGAATGACATCTTCAGGGATCTCCTAGATACATTTTTTGGTGATTTATCTGGATGATATTCTAATTTTTTCTAACTCCACAGAGGAACATCATGGACATGTGAGAATGGTCTTAGAACGCCTAAGACAAAACCATCTCTACATCAAACTTGAAAAGTGTGAGTTCCATAGGACCGAAATTCAATTTCTGGGGTATGTACTATCTATGCAAGGGATTAGTATGGATGGAAGCAAGACCCAAGCCATCAAGGATTGGCCAATTCCTAGAAATGTGAAGGAGGGTGCAGCGCTTCATCGGGTTTGCCAACTTCTATAGACGTTTCATTAGGAATTTCTCTGAGGTAGTGTTACCTATCACCCAACTTACCCGGAAACAGTCTAGGTTCTCCTGGACCCCGCAAGCTCAGGAAGCATTTTCCTGTTTAAAGGATAAATTTACACCGCACCTATCTTAGTACATCCCAACCCCGAGCTTGCCTTCATAATAGAGGTGGATGCTTCAGACTGTGCCGTTGGAGCTATACTCTCTCAGAGAACAGGTGAGAAGAATGTCTTGCATCCCTGTGCCTTCTTTTCCCAGCAGTTGTCTTCGGCTGAGAGGAACTACGATGTGGGCAATAGAGAATTGTTGGCCATTATTGCCGCCTTCAAGGAATGGAGACACCTTCTTCAGGGTGCTGCACAGCAAATAGTCGTCCTGACAGACCATCGTAACCTTGAATTTATCAGGTCGGCTAAGTGCCTGACTCCTCGCCAGGCTCGCTGGAATCTTTTCTTAAACCAATTTAATTTTGTAATTTCTTATAGACCAGGATCGCACAATGGAAAGGCTGATGCACTCTCTAGATTCATTCAGCAGAGACACGTCCACTTACTCCTCCTAAGACTATTCTTCCTGACTCTAGATTCCTGGGAGTGATTCATAATCAAGACCTACTTAAGGACATCAAGGAAGCATACCATGCGGATTCTTTGTTGGCTCAACCCCCAAGGGACGTAAGTCTTGTCTTTAAGAATGGTGTGTGGATTCAGGGACAACGTCTGTATATACCTGAAACAGTCAGATTGAGAGTTTTGCAACTCATCCACGATTCCAAGATAGCTGGGCATAGAGGAATTCTAAAGACACAAGAAGTTCTTTCTCGTTTCTTTTGGTGGCCCACTTACAGGAAAGATGTTTTAAACTATGTCACTTCATGTGAAGTCTGTGCAAGATGCAAAACACCTCGCTCCTCACCAACTGGTCTGTTACAACCTCTTCCCACCCGTCCCGCCCGTGGGGATCCATTTCTATGGACTTCTGTTGTGAATGGGTTTGAGATGAGTTCTGAGCAGAGGCTCCCTCTGGTGGTTACAAGGGGTACTAGTGAGGATTGGGAATCAGGTGTTACTGATTGGTCTTATTTAAGGGAATCATTTTCCCATCAGGGTTGCCGGTGATCAATTGTTCTGGTCTGAATCCTTCTTTCCAGTTTCCCTTGTATCCTGCTGTGTCGTGTCTGCATCTCCTGCTATCAGATAAGACAATTTCTTATTTTGTGTTTTTGCTTATTTTTTGCATTTTGTCCTGCACTTCTGTGGGGGCCTTCTGGGTCCCCTCCGGGGGCTTTTGCCCTCTCAGTTTAGTCCAGCCACTGTGTTTTGTACTTTTGCTTTTTGCAGTTTTTTCAGTGGCTGCTGTTTTTGTTACACCAGAGAACTAATTTAGGTGGTAGAGGTCGTGTGATCTCAGGTGATTTTGAAATTAGTAGAGTTGGTGTTTTTCAGGGTTTTCTGGGATTGCAGTAAGTACCCTTCCTGTCCTTTTCTATTTAGATAGTTTGGGCCCCAGCGTTTGCTCATACTATTTTCTTTCTGTGTCAGTATTTCCTCTTGTCTAACCGCCATTACATGTTTGGGGGCTTTCTATTATCTTTGGGGTTCTGCTCCGGGCAGATAGCTTTCCTATTTCTATCTTTAGGTGTAGTTAGTTTCTCAGGCTGTGACGAGGCGTCTAGGACCATCGTAGGAACGCTCCACGGCTGCCTCTAGTTGCGGTGGTTAGTCAGGGTACTGCAATCTCATAGATTCCAACTGCTCTGGTGTATTTCCTTTTTTACCTGCACTCCTCAGCTACCGTAACATAACAGTATCACCGGCCATAAAAATTGTATGGTACTCACAGAAGGGAAAAAATATTTTGAAGGAAGAAAAGTTGTCAGAGATATTTTTCTGTTTGTTGCATTTTTTTTTTTTTTTTTTCCCTCTGTATCTCTGGGTGCTGGGGAGGATCTTTTCTCCCAATGGAGTTTGCACAGTTGTCTGGCCGTGTGGATCAGCTTGCCACTGAGGTTCAGAGTATTGCTGCATATCTTGCTAGGTTGCCTGTTGTGGAACCTAGGATCCCCATGCCAGATTTGTTTTCAGGGGATCGAGCTAAGTTTCAGAATTTCAAAAATAATTGTAAATTGTTTCTTGCCTTAAAATCTAAGTCCTCAGGAAACGCAGCGCAGCAGGTTCAAATTGTCATCTCTCTCCTGCGCGGCGACCCTCAGGATTGGGCTTTTTCCCTGATACCTGGGGATCCTGTTTTGAGTGATGTTGATGCATTTTTTCAGGCTTTGGGGTTATTGTACGATGAGCCTAATGTCACTGATCAAGCTGAAAAAGCCTTGTTGGCATTAAATCAGGGGCTTGATGACGCTGAGTTATACTGTCAAGATTCCGTAGGTGGGCAGTCCTGACCAAATGGAATGACGACGCTTTGGCGGCCCTTTTCCGGAAGGGTCTGTCGGATAATGTAAAGGATGTTATGGTGGGATTCCCTGTCCCCTCTGGTCTCAATGATTCTATGTCATTAGCGATTCAAATTGACAGACGTTTGCGTAGCGGAGAAGTATGCGTGGAGTGGTTTGCCTTGTGAGCCAGCTGCTGAGCCCATGCAGTGTGATGGAGTGGTGTCTGGGGCACAGCGTCATGAGTTTCGAAAGCGCAATGGGTTATGTTTCTACTGTGGTGATGCCTCTCATGCTATTTCAGTCTGCCCTAAGCGGGGAAGACGTTTTGCACGCTCAGTTGTCTTGGGTGGTGTTCAGACTAAGTTTTTATTAACTGTCACTCTGATATGCTCTCTGTCCTCATTTTCTGCTCAGGCTTTCGTTGATTCTGGAGCAGCTATTAACCTGATGGATTATGATTTTGCTAAACGTTGTGGATTTCCCTTGATACCCCTACAGAAGTCTATTCCCCTACTGGATCGATTCTACCCCTTTGGCTGAGAATAAACCCCAGTTTTCTACTCAGGTGATAATGAGGGTTGAACCTGATCCCAGGAGTGCTGCAAATTTTTGGTTCTATATAATCTGCATGACATTATCGTGCTGGGTTTCCCTTGGTTACAGTCTCATAATCCTGTTTTGGATTGGAAATCTGTGTCTGTAACCAGTTGGGGCTGCCAATGTGTTAATACCAACACTCCTGTTTTTTCTGCCTCCCCCCAGGCTGAGGATGTTCCTGACTTTTGTTTGATTTTTCTGATGTGTTTAGCGAAAGTAAATCTGCATCCTTACCTCCCCATAGGAGCTATGACTGCGCTATTGAATTAGTGCAGGTAGTAAATTCCCTAAGGGTCGCCTTTTTAACTTGTCTGTACCTGAACATGACGCTATGCGGTCTTAATATCAAGGAATCATTGGAGAAGGGTCATATCAGACCATCCTCTTCACCCTTAGGGCCGGTTTTTTTCTTTGTGGCCAAAAAAAGATGGTTCATTAAGGCCGTGTATTGATTATC
>JARQOD010011811.1:0-21999 GCA_033576555.1 Oophaga sylvatica
GGAACGCGTGAGCATTCTGCCTCTTTCATGACCAATCTCCTCTCGCTCGCTTTTTCTTCTTTGCGCCACCGCTTTTAAAGCGCACCTTGTCAGTTGGGCTTTTCCGGGTAAGGCGCAGCCACTTTTCTTCGCTAAAATAAATATGGGAACGAGCAATGATCAAATGTTCAAAGAAGCCGTTCTTTGAATGGTCAAAACAAAAAACACTACAACAACCTTAAAGGGAACTCGTTCTACTGAAAGTTGGAAAAAAATTTGAAAACTCTATGGGGTTTTCAAAAAAACGTTTCTTTAGTAATGGCCTGGTTTGCATGTGGATCTTTTTCCATTAAAAAGGAAATTTGCTTAAAATTTTTTCTGCTTGGGTTTTGGAAAAAGGTCTTCTTTTTGGAAAACTGGCTTTTAAAAACCCCTAACGGCGAGGGACCCCAGCAAACAGCAGTAACCTAAAAAAACTGACTGTGTTCGCGTGCCCCTTCTATGCAGTCCAGGGTTTTACACTAGATCAACTTTGGAAGTGTTATTTACCCTTTAAAAGTCATTGAGTTCCCCAAACTGACAATCCCTTTTTTATGCCAGCTTTTTGTGATCACTGACGAAACAAGGATGCTATACCGCAAAAAAAAATATAATTTTTTAATTGTATAGGGCATTTTCTCCCGTAACCTTTTGGGGCGGGGGAGGGCCATTTAAAAAATTTTTAAAACCCGAAGGGTTCTAGGGGGTGAGGGGGGACCTGGTTTGGGTTTCACTAATGATGAAAGCGAAAATTTTTTTTTTTTAAAATTTTGTCAGTCGTATTTTTTCCCTTTAACTAATGGGTTTTTTAAAAGGTTTTTCACATTATCTCCGGGTCTGCCCTCAGCCCCAGGTTTCCCGGGTGGAAAAGCTGTTTTTTTTTTTTTTTTTTTTGCCAGCTTGGTTGCCCGAAGTTTGCTCTCAAATTTTCTTGACCAGAAGATCATAAGGCACGATTTTGGCAAAATGGAGCGTTTTGCTTAGGGAAAGCATTGAAGGCAAACTTGTTCCCGGAGCCCCCACAGTGACGCGAGGGGGCCGGAACCAAGACCAGTAGCATAACAAAAAAAATTTTTCATAAGTAAAACGCTTTTTTACAATTTACACTTTCAAAGAGAAACCCCTTTAACAAAACATCATCTTTTTTGGAGACAAAAAATCTTCTATAAAGCCCTTTTGAAATTGGGGGCACCAGTGAAAAGTGGATGTTTTTTTAAAAGGCATGGGGTAAAAAAATGTTGATTAGCCCGGGGAAATTATTTTAAAAGGGGTTTGGTTTTTTTTCCCACTGTACAGACAAACTGCAACGGGCCCGCACACTCACTCAGCTGCAGAAGGTTGTCCGCTTCCTTCTTTTACTACAGCAAACGCAAAGGTTCCTGTTTTTAACCTCGACAGACAAAAATAGTTAAAAAAAAACCTTTCACATGTGGAAATAAAACGTTCCTCAATTATATACGTAGAATTGAAATGTGAAAAAAAAAGCCCACAATTTGTAAATTTAAAAAAAAAAAGCTAAATTAACCATTAGAAGCAGTTAGCCCCCCCTCTTGCAGATTCACCATTGAGCAGAGGAATACATGTCTAATAGATAGCAAGTTCTGTAATATATATATATATTATATATATATATATTATTTATATATATTTTTTTATATATACACGGATTTTGGTTTAAAAACTTACCCGTAAAAATCCTTTTCAGCGAAGGAAGGAAGAGAGACACAGTATTCATTACGATGGGTAGGCGGAGCCCCCGATCAGGATGTCACCTCAGATTTAAAAGAGTGCTGACTGGTGGCCCTCCAGCTGGGCTCCTCCTACCCGCTCCAGTCTTTCCAAAGCTTTTAGGAAAAGAGCCAAGAACCCCGCGGAGCAACATCCCCCTTCTGAAGGGAAATTCAGAGAAAAAACACAAGGATACAGGTTTGAAAGCAAAGAAGCCAAAAACCACGGTTCCAGGTACACTCACGGAACCTGACTACTGCGATGAGCTGGCGATGCTGGAACAGGCCTTAGCGCGCTGACCTCAGCCCAGATAATCGCTATCAGATAAGGGTCGCGCTGCATCTGAAAACAATCAACACACTTTGCCTTGGGGGGGCTGTGTCTCTCTTCCTTCTTCGCTGAAAAGGATTTTACAGGTAAGTTTTACCCAAAAACGTGTTTTCAGTGCAGATGGGGAAGAGGCCACGTTTCATTCTGATGGGAGTCCCAAAGCTGTTTTAAAAAAAAGGGTGGGAAAAACCAAAAGGCAGAAAACCCAACAACCTTAACAACAAAGCGCAACCGCGCTAAAACAAAGTTCACCAACTTTAAACTCAGCTGCCTGCAGGACCCTCGTCGAGGGCTGCATCAGCGGAAGCACTGACGTCCACTTTATAAAACCTTGAAACGTGTGGACAGAGCGCCAAGTTGGCTCGGCAGAGCTGCACTGCCGAGGCACCCCTTTTGAAAAGCCCCGTGAGGCCCAGCTTCGTGGAATGGGCTCGAATTTTGGGCAAGATTCACCCCGAAGGCGGTAAGCTTCCAAAATAGCTGAGGATCCAACGAGCTATAGAATCCTTGGAAGCTCGTTGACCACGCCGACGACCTGCTGGAAAACCCCAAACAGGGGGTCCCCTCTTACGAAAACCCTTTAGTAATAGATGATAAAAAATTCAAGGCCCCCCCCACAAATCCCAATGTGTGTAAAAATTTGCTTTTCGCTTTTTTCGGTCCGGACAGAGTGAGGGCAACACATATCCTGGTAACATGAAATTGTGACACCACTTTAGGCAAAAAACCCCGAGGGAAGCATACAGATCGGAAAAAAACTCCAGAAAAGGGGCGAACAAGAAAGAGCTGCCAACTCAAAACTCTCCTAAGGAAGTGCTGCAACAAGAAACCACCTTCCAAGAAAGTAAAGAAAGGCTAGCGAAACCATAGGCTCAAAAGGTTTATGCGGGAAAGCCTCCAAAACAAGGTTGAGCCGCCAAGGAGACACGGTGCCTTGCGGCGGAAATTACGAGATATACCTCGGAAAAAGGAGAGCACGTCTCTATTTGAAGCAATGGTTTCCGGAACAATAAAGACAGAGCAGAAATTGACCTTTCAGAGTGCTGACTGCCAAACTATTTTCTGCCCCTGCTGCAGAAAAGCCAAAGGTTGGGAAAGGAAAATTTTCTGGGTTCCGAGAGGACCCAAACCCACGAAAAGAAGGTTTCCCAAATTTTGTGGTAAATCCTAGTAGTAGCCGGACATCTTGCAGCACGAAGGGTAGCAATGACCTCGGCTGAGAAACCTCTACGGGTCAAGATTTCGGTCTCAAGAGCCACGCCGTCAAACGCAGGGACATCAAGTCCGGATGACAAACGGGGCCCTGAGTCAACAAGTCCGGTTGAAGAGGGAGTGGAAAAGGAGGTGCCGCCAACAGCGACATTATTGTCGAGAACCACACCTTCTTGGCCAGTCTGGAGCTATCAAAATAGCTGGAATTCTCTCTAGTCTGATCCGCGCAGTACTAGAGGAAGTAAGGATATCGGCGGGAATACATAGATCAGCTCGAACTGATCCCACTGAGCCACTAGAGCATCCACCGCCACCGCCTTCGGGTCCTTTACCTGGGACATGAATGTCGGTAACTTGGCATTGGACCTGGATGCATCAAATCCACTTGGGGGGTTCCCCAGCGAGAGCACAGTAGTGCAAAAACTTCCGGGTGAAGGCTCCATTCCCCGGGATCCATCCTTCTGCGACTGAGAAAGTCCGCTGTAATATTCTGAACCCACTGGAATGTGAATCCCCGAAATGGCTGGTACACTGGCCTCTGCCCAAATCAGAATTCGGGACACCTCTACCATGAGTCTGGAACTCCTTGTCCCACCTTGGTGATTGATATACGCGACAGCCGTCGCATTGTCTGTCTGCACTCGGACGGGCAGACCTCAAAGGGACCGTCCAATGTTGGAGGCAAAGGAAAATCGCCCTCAATTCCAGGATGTTGATCGGAAGAAAAGACTCTTCCGATGACCATACCCCCTGAATCCAGAGATTGTTCCAAACACCCCCCAGCCCGTCAGGCTGGCATCGGTGGTTATGACTGACCACTTCGGAGGGAGGAAAGACTTCCCCAGGGAGATATGCCCCTGGACGTAACCACCATTCTAGAGAATCCCGCACCGCGCGAGAAATGGTGACACTGCAATCCAGCGATTGCGACTGGTTCCATCGACTCAAGATGAACCTTTGGAGAGTCCTGGAATGGAACTGGGCAAAAGGAATTGCCTCCATGGACGCCACCATCAGTCCCAGAAGACGCATACACTTCCGTAGGGACATTGCCGTTGAGGATTTCATAATCTGTACATGTCGAAGAAGACATGACTGTTTGTCTGGTGGTAGGGAAACTACCGACCGAAACGTGTCGAGATGCATTCCCAAAAAGAGGATTGTCCTCGATGGTTCCAGGGACGACTTCTCCCAATTGACCAGCCAACCGAAGTCCTTCAGAAACTGAAGAGACAAATCCCGAGCCGTCAACGCCTCCTCCTCCGGGAAGCCATGATCAAAGATCGTCCAGATAAGGGAGAATCGTAATCCCTGTCTTCGAAGGATTGCCATGAGGGGCGCCAGAATTTTTGTAAAGACCCTTGGCGCTGAGGCTAAGCCGAACGGCAGAGCCACGAAACTGGTAATGATTCTGACCTATGGCAAATCGAAGAAAGCGCTGATGAGCCTTTCCGATGGGAATATGCAAATAGGCGTCGCGAATGTCGATTGACACCAGAAAATCGTTCTGTGACAGAGCTGCCACAACGGAACGAAGCGACTCCATGCGAAATTTCCGGGCATGGACATGCCGGTTTAATCGCTTGAGATCCAGAACGGGCGAAATTTGTTCTCCTTTTTGGGAACTATAAAAAGGTTGGAATAAAAACCTTTCCCTCGGTCCTCTGACGGAACCGGTATCACTACACCCTTTTGTAGCAGAGATTCGACCTCTCGCTGTAGAGCGACAACAAGCTCGGGTTCCGACGGAAACGTGAGATTGACAAAAAACATTTGGGGGTCGAGAAGCAAACTCTATGAATAGCCTGCCGACACTATCCGCGTTACCCAGGAATCTGGAATGCGAGCCATCCAGTCTCCTTGAAAAGAAGCAGGCGACCCCCCACTCGAGAATCCTCGAGTGGACCCCTGGCGTCAATCCGACTTTGCGGGCTTCTTGTCAAGTTCCCGCTTGTCTTGGCGGAAACTCTGCTTCCAGGGAGTACGAGTTTTCTGAGAGGATTTCTTTCCTGAGAAGGAAGGACGACCCGTATCCCCACGAGGAGTGACTAGATCGTCCTCGGCCCCGAAAGGACCGCCGACCACTATAGACACCAGGCTTACTGGACACCGAGGCCATGGCCCTACGCTGTGGTAATGCTGATTCCTTCGCCTTAGCCTTGGAAATCAGCTCTGTGAGGTCGGATCCAAAAAGATGGCCACCCTTGTAAGGTAAGGCCAACAACCCTTGTTTGGAAACTGCGTCCCCGGCCCACTGTCTGAGCCATAAAGCTCTTCTGACTGTGACCGCTGAAGCTTGCGCTTTGGCCAGCAGAGATGCCGTATCCAGACCGGCATCAAAGATATAACAGGCTGCCGTTTCTAACCATTCACAAGTTTCCCGTATCTCAGATACGGAGATTCATTTTGCAACTCCGTCTTCAGACGTGCCAACCAGCTTAGAGAAGCTCTAGCAGCACACATGGATCCTAGCACTGCTCGAAATCCATGACCCGCAGCCTCATAGCTTGCTTTTGCCGCCAATTCTGCCTTTCTATCCAAAGGCTCCTGTAAGCTCGCTTTTCCCTTAATAGGGAGTAGTGAGGATTTACTAAGCTGAGATAAAGACACATCCACTTCAGGAGCAGAAGTCCAATTAGCCTTTAACTCGCAGAGCAAGGATAAAGTGTATCAAAGAAATGCGTTCCATGAAAACGCTTATCTGGACATAGACGTTCCTCCTCTATTACACTATTTAAGCTCATCCAGAGCTGGCAATGTTGTACGCGAAGCACGGGACTCCTGGAACATGCGTGCTGATTTACCAGGACGACTAGTTACCTCCTCCGGTAACTGTAATATATCTCTCATGGCTTCAATCAATGCCTCCGTACGCTTCGCCATAGAGGAACGCCCCTGCGGCTCGTCCGCATCTGATCGGGATATTTCTCCATCCGAATTTAAAGGGGAACTCTGCCCAATATCAGATACATTGACTCGCTCCGTGTAGAGGCCGGTAACGGCTGCGTCGCTTCCTCTGAGAGGAATTAGCAGACACATATTGACCTAAAAGGTCAGACAAGTTGTTGATCGATCGAGCGATATCGTCCAATTTTTCACCGCTGTCGACCGCAGCGCTAGACGCTGTGGAGGCCTGCGTATCTGATTGCCGCAATGGCACTGGGACGTGATCCGCGGCATCTGACTCTGTTCAGACATGTCTCACCTGTATGAGCAGGTCAAAGCGGTAATACCAGCAAAAACTATGCGTTTTTTTTTTTTTTTTTTTTAAACGCTGAAGGGTTAACGCTCCACCAAGCAGGGTTACCCCAGCGGTATTCAGTCAAAAAATTTAGCTGGTAGAAATAACCCTCAGAGGGGTTAATATTGCAAACTCACCACAATATATATATTTGTGAGCCCCAGCCAATTTTTATGTCTCTGATGAGACTGCAGCTGCAGGATAGCGATCGCTGCGCTGCGGGGTGAGGAATCAGCACTCACCCAGCTGGCCGTGGTGTCTTATGAGGAGAGGAGCGGTCTGAGGAGCCCAGGAGCCTGTGTAATGGCCGCCACAGTGAGGGAGTCGCAGGAGAAACGCCAGAGCGCGCGTCTTCCTGCTCAGAAGACGGGAATTTTAGGGCCACGTCCCCCGCCAGCTCGAATATTGAGCGCGAACTCCCCCGCTCCTGCTCCCTCTCTGTCCTGCAGGTATCTGCCTGCGGACAAAAATCACCACATCTACTTGTAACAGCGCTGTCACAGCAGCGCTGAAGCATACTGACATACATGTAGTAGCGCTGTCACAGCAGCGCTGAAGCATACTGACATACAAGTAATAGCGCTGCTCATTCAGACGCTAAAGCACTCACACATAATTAATATCAAAAATTTGTGTGGAGTACTCACCAGCCAAGGCGCCACAGGGACCCTCAGGGGTTTCTGGCGCTGTGCCCATGCTTCCCCCCAGGGCGAAGAACGCAGTGACCGCACGTGTGGTTTGCGTCCCGCCAGGGAAGCTCCCCTCATCCCCCTGGGCCGGCAAGGATTCTGCAGGGACTTTGAGTAAATACAGATCCGCCAAGGGAGAGGTTGGGGTACAGCAGCGCTGGTACCCCTGAGACCTCTAGACCAACTAGTGATCCAAGTCTCCTGTCCGAATATAAAATAATAAAATCTTCTGAGGAGCTGCATTAGCAGCGACCATCCTCTGGACCTCAAATCTTAGACTGGAGCTGAGTAGGAGGAGCCCGAGCTGGAGGGGCCAGCCAGTCAGCACTCTTTTGATCTGAGGTTAACATCCTGATCTGGGGGCTCCGCCTACCCATCAGTAATGAATACTGTGGCTCTCTTCTTCCATCTGCAGCTGAAATATATAATATATATATATAAATAAAAAAAGCAATATTCTGTTATGTATGTATGTATATATATATATTATATATATATATAAAAAGTTCAAGCACCTGACAGTGGAGGCAGGTACTTCAGTTTTGGCAAATTTATGGAACAAAAAATATAGGCGAATCGATATACTCCCATTTAACTCAATGGAGCAGCAACGAGAAAAAAACGTGAATGGTTTTGTTCCACCTGAACCTTAACTGCATCTCAGCATAAGGGCTCGTGCAGATTTCCGTGTAATCGATCGAAGCATGGACCGTTAATGCACAGAACTGGACACAGGTCTCCACACCCGAGCATGTATCACTAGGAGGCTGACATACTCTGGTTGGGAGTGCCGCGGCCAGTCCGTGCATTCTGGTCTGATCTCTGACCAATTTTCACAGGCTTTATTTACGATTCAGATGCTGTAATCTGTGGCCCACCCCACCTCCACAGTGGGTATCTCCCACGGAAGAACATCACACCAGATTCTGTACTCACTCTGGTAAAATGAAATGCCAAGTATGTGTCCCTGTAATTATCCGATTTGCTAACAACATGTATTTTAGAAAGGTCTTCTAATTTCATGTTCTGTCACTTTTTGTCTGTCTGAGAAGCGATAGACCCTTTTAAGCCAACTATACATATTCGATTAATGTTGGCTGAAACCAAGACCGGTTGAGCTTTTAATGTTACATGGTGACTTCCAGCTTTATGCAGGTGTCCATAAAAAAAATGATTGGGCTGTTGGATTTCAGCATGCACAATCTTTTGGTTCTCAGATGAAAGAAGGTGCCACCAGAGACATCTGGCAGCGTAGTCCTCTCTTCCCTTTGACAACAGATGTTAAGCATCCATGTGTTACTGGGGGATGAGAAAGACAGCTGTTGGCTGAATGATCAATCTAGTTGGCCACCAGCAATGGCAGATGAACAGGGCAGTAAAGATGGCAGGAGGTTGTACATATACAAACCAAGATAGAGTTACCAGAAAAGAGAGAGCGACAATTTTATGCAAAGTTTCAAATCAAAAATGCTGTGTTAAGTTTATCAAGAAAAACTCTGAAAGTTAGAATATGCGCTTGGAGTGCAAAGAAATACATGAAAGCATTGCACAAACACCACACACTGCAGGCAAGCAACACAGCAAGCAGAAAGAAGATTTCTAATCATTGCTCCCTAATTGCTGCTGAATCCGGCCTTTAATCATGCATCGAGTATTGCTGGGATGGATACATCTCCTTAAGAGATTTACTCTACTGACCAGCAATTTGTAGGTAATACTGAAGAACCAAGTTCTATTTGTCTTTGAAATGTATAATATACAGAATACTGGTAAGAAAAACATTTACTGCTAAGGGTTGTTTTCTTTTGTCAATTAGCAGGGTGAGAAATCAGTGTAGGTTTTATTAAGGACTAGGCTAGAGGACAACTTCTGCTATCCAAGGCTTGGTGCACGCCATGGACACACGTCAGTAGAGGCTGGCGACCCTGTTCTAGTGACAGGTTGTTAGCCCCCCCCCCGACATTTAAAGAATATAATAGAGTGGGGGTCTCATGGCTGCATAATCCCTGAATTTTAATTGAGGGTTTTCAGGTAAGTGTGGGTGACCACGAGCAGGTCTGAACTGTTTTTTTCTGGTTTTTGGCGCTCATTTTTAACGGTTTCTGATTGGTTTAAAGTGGTTTTGGCGGGCTAATTTTTTAAATAAATAGCCCTGCTGTCGCCCGTTGGCTCCAGTCATCAGCTGTGAAGAAAAGAAGATCCCTCCCACCCTCCCCTATTTATTATCTTTGTCATGATGTTTCATTTGTAGGAAAATCACCCAAGAGATGGGTGGATTGGTTATGGTTTGGAAGTTCATTGAATTTTTATGGAATTATTCATTGAAGTATTTATTGATTAATTTATGGAATTATTTATTGATTAATTTATTGTAACCCTAAATAAACATCACGGCCATTTCTGCCATACAAGATTTATTTGTCTCACGTCTTTTATTGTATGAATGGGTTTTGTGCGGCCATGCTGTGTCCATGTCTTGTGGTCATGCCTTCAGTCTCTATTCATGACTATGGATAAAAACCACTATGTGCCTCTGTAGGTCATGCACCATCACTGAATAGCCGGAGCATTAATACAGTATTAAATACGGACGGAGCGTCAATGAGTCTGCGACACCAAAGAGGAGGTTTGAGAGATGCAACAGTTAATAGGACGCAGGTCTTAGATATGTGCTGTATTGGGTAGCCACTAAAAATTATTAACTTACTAAAAATGTACCCAAGCCAGAATGGCCATAAGATACCAGAAAATAGTACGCACCCATTTATAGGGGTTCTCCAGTGCCGCTCACTTTAGCATCGGGAGGTGAACACTGATAATACGTCGACTAGTCCCTGACTCCCTGCTATTCCGCGGGAACAATCGGCAGGTATCAGGCACATGTCAGAATAGGATCGAACCACGATACTTGGAAATTGTGTACAAGTTCTGTCAGTCTCAAGAACATGTAACATCACCTCCCGATGATGAAGTGAACGGCACCAGAGTGTCCTTCTGATCTCCTGCCCCCCCCCAGCACCATGTCTTCAGTGGCAGTGCTGCGTAGATCAGTGATTGGCAGCAGTGGTCATGTGCCCTTTATAGGATGTTCAGTTGAGCAGGAGACTAAAGATTTGATGTCCAGCAGGGATGGGGGGGTAATTAAATCAGTGAATGACATTTCTGTTATTTTATGACTTTCTGATTTAGGACATTTTTTTAGTAATTTGTAAAACTCCTCCTCTCTCTGATACATAGAAATCTAGGTAAATCTGTTGTTTTTCAGCTGATTGGATTAGTAATAGTGAAGCTCTATCTGTATGGAGTCTTCTCAGCCATCAGCGATATGTGTCGGATGAATCTGATGAAGGTGACGCCTGCAGACAACGTGCACAGCTCTATGCATGTGGCGTCCATCTCTCAATCCATCCTTTAGGGTTACTTGGCTCGGCACAGGTTCATGCTATGCGAACTATGTTAGCTGTAACTCAGGAACAAACAATAATGGGGTAAGGATCTTAGAAAGAAAAAAAAATAATGGAAACTTGGGTATGTTTAGCAATAACAAAAAAAATAAAAGGACAAAGTGTTATTGGCACAAACACATCACACGAATGCACCCAGCGTTACCAGGTCTGGTGCCCGCTCCTCCTCCTCAGTGAGGGACAGGAGAGAGTCTATTGGGAAGAAATAGAGCATTAAGAGAAGACAATGTCCACCTGTCCAATATGCTAATAGAAAGTGCAGGACAACCGGAAACCATGCGATTCCTCCTCGGACTGGCAACACGGAGCCATTGTTTCAGCAGGAAGTACAAGCTGGCACTGGACCCGTCCTTATCAATACTACTCAACAGTGACTAATACTTTATCATCTTGTTAACGGCATCCTTGTATGTGTGACCTGACCCAAGGAAACACATGAGAACTTCATGCTGTGTCCCTGGGAAAATATACAATGCACCGATTCATCACACAACCACCAGCTAAGTCTCTCTGGTTTATACTAGTGCTGTATTGGATCTTCGTGAGAAGAGAAGCATCAGCCGCTAATGCCAGAGGTATTCTTTACTATAAGTGAGGCGGGATGCATACTAGCCATGTACTTAAATACTACAGTGACAATGACTGTGGCAACGGGACCTGGGATTTCATTTACATGAAGTCTTATTGGTGACATAAAGGCAGCTTCAAGGGGCTATCTGGGAAAAACAAGTTCCAACTATCTGCAGGATAGGTGATAACTTGCTGATCGGTGGGTGTCCGAGCACTGGGACCTGCACCCACTAGGCAGAAAGGGGAATTTGTGTCTCCAATGGGGAACTTTTATCCGGTTACAAAATGGAGCAGCAGATCAGACACCCCAACCTCTACTCCATTCATTATGTATGGGGTGACCAAAAATAATCCACACACAGCTTCAGCGCCTCAGAGAATAAATGGAGCGGCGGTCAATTCTGTGCACTGTCGCTCCAGTCTCACAGGGGTAAACGTTTTGGACACGGCTGAACGGTGTGGATTCCAGTGGTCGGACCCCCACAGATCAATAAGGCATCACCTATCCTATAGATCGGTCATAAAATGTGTTTTCACCGGACGACCCCTTTAATACATTCAAGTATAATTCTGTGGTATTCTTCAAAAGGCTGAAACCAGAAAAGATTGAAGAGAAGCGCTGAGCCCAGCACCTCGCACACCCTGCAGTGACTCATGTATCAGGGAACATTAGAAGAAAAGATTCATTATTTGTGCAACAGTCATGTTCAATCATGATGAAGTCACAAAAGAAACACAAGGCCGCTCACTTATTCATGTGCTCTGAAAATATTTTTTGTATGGTATAATCTCAAAAAGTAAAAACGAGTGATCCTGTGTGTGCAGGACAAGGAACAGTAGTAGTTTACTCAGTCTCCAAACAAAAAAATTGCAGCCATATTGGTAGCCACTTTCAAATCAACTTGTCAGAAAATGTGTGTTCCATTATTATAGTTTTGTCATAAGTCACAGGCAAATAGTCGGACAGGCGAGTCTTGATCGGCTTTTCACCGCCTGCTGCCCTGGAGTGACAGGTCTCTGCTATGGGACTAACTGTACTCAAGACTAGTTGGACAGATGGGTCTCTGGCGGCTTTTCCCCCACCCGCTGCTCTGGAGTGACAGGTTTCTGCTTATGGGACTAATTGTACTGAAGACTAGTTGGACAGGTGGGTCTCTGGCAGCTTTTTCCCGCCCAAAGGCGCCTCCTGAGGAAGTGACAATCATGAAACGCGCGTTGGGGCGGCGGGAGTACTTCATTAGACTCCGCTCATATTTGTAAGTAGATTTATTCTTTGTTAATTTTGTGTTACAAAGCATTATGACTACATGGATGACTGCTTATATGCTGCTCAGCACTAATTTTATAATATATAGTATGCACTTTTGCACAGCAATAATCTAATTGCATTTTGATGCATCTTAAAGCTATAGTACACATTTTTTTTCTAAAGAATACTGTACTTTAAAAGATATAATTTATTTGTATGCCTTTGGCAGCAGACAATATTGATTATGCACTTTATGACTATGAATGGGAACTCGATATACATTTAAAGGCCTAGCACCTTATTTATTAAGCACTTTTACAGTGTATATTGTTTACAATTATTTTGCACTTTTTCTTTAAATAATAAAATAGTATGTGAAAAAAATTAATTTACTATCTATTCATGTCATTTAATGTACTTCATGTGAGCTAATGATGTATTAAGGTCTCTCCAGACTGTTATTGGATTAGCGGCCTCTGCTTTCGGCAAAATTTTTTAATATTATGTTTTTTATTGCTAATATGTTCAAATAAACATTTATCCTTTTTTTTATTTGATATTTAGGCTCATTTGTCTTCTATAGTTTATCAGAGATCTAACCATACAGTAAAATGGATGGGGAGAAGCCACCGGGGACATGTTTGACTAGTCTTCAGTGCAGATTGGTTACCGGCAGCTTTTAAAGTTCCCGATACATGTTGCCTATGGATTGAGTAGCATGAATCAGCTGTTCACTTTAATTATTTTGCACCTGTGAATAAGACAGGGACAACAAGTCTGAAAGGGCCGCAGCACTGGTTATGGCACAAGAGATCCCTTAAGGCGTTGCTACATGGCGACTCTGTGTGACTTGTGTCACAACCAAGGATTGCATTGCGTAGTTACTACATTGCAGGTCAATATAAATGAGTGGGGTTGCATCACAATCCTAAGGGTAACGTGACTAGCAGTTGTCAAAAAGATTAACCGGGTTGGATTGTGGTGCAGCTTGCTAGTAGCAGTGCCCTCGGAGTCGCAGTGTGCCCGTATTCACTTGTATTACTCTGTGATGTAGCAGCTACACATAGCGGTCTTCGGTTGTGTGACCCGGCGCTATGGCCAAGTCGCCGTGTAGCCCCAGCATTAACGGTTTCCCTGTGAATGATGCTTTGCTGCAGTGGTGCTCCCAACCACCTTCTGTCCAAAGAAAAACAGTGACGGGGCCATATCCCTGCACCAGAACGGTGCCCCCTTCATGCTCAGGAACAGGAGGCAAGATCCCTAAATATTTCGAAATCAAGATATCCTAGTGGCACGTCATTACTTTGTGAAATGGGAATATCCTTTTAAAAGATCTCTATATTCAGTTAACATCTACAAGAAGAATTTATTAGTACATCTGCTATCTACAAAAAATTATGTAGAGAAAAAAGATAAAAAAAACACCTACATCTAAATCCTAAAAATGGATGCATTTCATGTCATATTGTATATTGAAACGGCGCCCAAAGTGCGGGGATTACCTTGACGTGGCGCCCGCTTTCTTCTGAAGGCCGCTCCTGACTGCAGAGCCTCCAGCAGACTGTCCATGACACCGGTCTCATCGCCCTCTGCAAAGCAAACAGCAGGAATAAATCAGTCTATGCAGGCTCACATACACTATATATATTATCACACATGGCAGATCAGTAGAGGATCTAATGCTGTAATATATGTATTATCACACATGGCAGACTAGTAGGGGATCTAATGCTCTGATATATGTATGATCACACATGGCAGATCAGTAGGGGGATCTAATGCTGTAATACATGTATGATCACACATGGCAGACTAGTAGGGGATCTAATGCTCTAATATATGTATTATCACACATGGCAGATCAGTAGAGGATCTAAGGCCTCTTTCACACTTCAGTCGTTCGACGTCAGTCAAAATCCGCCAAAGTGTGAAAAAAAAGCGGATCCGCCATTTTTTTTGGGCGAATCCGCTTTTTTCCCATTGACTTGCATTAGTGGCGGATTTTGACGGATGGTCGTCCGTTAGATCCGTTTTTTGAGGGATCCACCATAAATTTGGCTTCAATGCAACGTTTTCTGTGTGCGTCAAAATCGTGGATCTGTCAAAAAACGGATCTAACGGACGACCATCCGCTAGCGGATCCGTCGCTCCCATAGAAAATCCATTCAAAATGCTCAAAACACTGTCCGGGGTGTCTCTCTCTCTCTCTCTGGACATGCGTACCTGCATTTTCCAGGTTTAAAAGTTCATGGCGGATCCGTCACAAAACGGATCCGTTTGCATCAATTTTTCACCTTTTCTGGCGGATCCGCTATTTTCACACTTTGGCGGATTTTAGCTGACGCCAAACGACTGAAGTGTGAAAGAGGCCTAATGCTGTAATATATGCATTATCACACATGGCAGATCAGTAGAGGATCTAATGCTGTAATACATGTATTATCACACATGGCAGACTAGTAGGGGATCTAATGCTGTAATATATGCATTATCACACATGGCAGATCAGTAGAGGATCTAATGCTGTAATACATGTATTATCACACATGGCAGACTAGTAGGGGATCTAATGCTGTAATACATGCATTATCACACATGGCAGATCAGTAGAGGATCTAATGCTGTAATACATGTATTATCACACATGGCAGACTAGTAGGGGATCTAATGCTGTAATACATGTATTATCACACATGGCAGATCAGTAGAGGATCTAATGCTGTAATACATGTATGATCACACATGGCAGACTAGTAGGGGATCTAATGCTGTAATACATGTATTATCACACATGGCAGACTAGTAGGGGATCTAATGCTGTAATACATGTATTATCACACATGGCAGACTAGTAGGGGATCTAATGCTGTAATACATGTATTATCACACATGGCAGACTAGTAGGGGATCTAATGCTGTAATGTGGACCAGGCTGGTATTGATTCTGAAAATTACCTAAACAGACAAGTAGAAATCCAGACTGTCATTGAGATAGCTAGAAATGTCTACACACATGACCGCAGCCACTAATGACTATAGATTACAGTATGGGAAAATCCAAAGAGCGGCAGCTTCGCCCCCCTATTTATCTCACTATATTTGGATTTTTTGAAAGCAGCCATTAAGCAAATTGAGTTGTGGATTGTGGATGGGGGCGGCTGCCGAGATGATGTGTGGGCCTCGGGGGAAATCAGAGTGTGCATGAATACACGTGTACATATATACGCTCTCCTGCCCTTGTGAACACAGCAGACGGCTGAATGCACCAACACACATTTGGGTCAGTGATATCTTCATCCTGTGCCACAATGATGCTGGCTTATATAAACTAGGTGGTGTTGTGCATTTCTTTACACTGAATTCCCCATACAGAACAGGTTACGGGTCTTCCTGGCTATTATTGCATTTCTTATTTGCATTATTCTCTTTTTCCCCCTCTGTCTGTCAGTAAATATAAGCATTCAGCACGTGTCTCTACACACACAGGGCTTCCTGAATCAGTTGCACAAAAGGCAGAAGTCCTGGAGGGCGCCCAAAGCTGGAGGAGGGTGAGGAGTGATGGGAACTTCTGCTGACTCTGGATTGCATGCCATGGCCTTCACTGCAGTGCAGTCATCCTCCCCCTGTCTGCATTGCACAAGCTCAGGGAAGGGGGTGAAAGGTTACACTGCATCCAGAAAATAAATAACTAGATCCAGGCTCCCTCTGCTGGCCAAAGAGCTGTAAAGCACCTACCAATGCTCAGTTACATTACATGGCGAGCAATTTTCTAAAAGCAATGAACTTAAGTTACATATCAAATAAAAAATAAATTAAAAGAAGCTCATATCGCTCTGCGATCTACAGTATCGTTTTATATGTTCACGTTAGCTCCTTGTATTTATTGCTAGTTGTAGTGCTGCGCAATCATTTCTAAAAGACGGCCAAATTCCAGGAAATCAACAGTTAACCCTGGAAGAATCTGTGTCCTTGCCTCACTGTCTCCATGGCAACAGGTGAAACCGGAATCTATAAGCCTGTAGTAGAACATCTGTCATTGGCGCACTGACTACAGAGAACAAGGAGCTGACAATGTCGCCATCTGGTGGCGGAATGCGAGTGTGAACACTGACCTACATTACAAGGCTGCGAATCCAGGACAGTGTTATGGGTAAAACATCTGATCCGTGTGATTGCTTAGGTCTGGTTACAGCCTGTACAAGTCCAGCCATGTCCTCTGCATCCGATTGTGCGCCTTGTACGGTGGTCACACAGCGCACACTCACACGGGGACATGCTTTCCAATAGGCAAATAAGGCACGGCATGCTTTACATGAACCCAAATACATTAACCTCTTAAATTAATTTTTTCCAGACTGCATCTGTTGCTCCAAAGACCGCCTATAATCTACTACTGAATTAAAAAAGGAATTTATATATGGGTTTCCTAAAAATGATCAGATATCTATCTACAAGAGAGGCAATAACTCCACTGATCACCAGAGCGAGGGTCCCAAGCCTCCCACCCTTTCCACCATTACGCCTCACTTTATCCCCTTGCTGATGTACTCCGCAGTGTCACCTCCGCTGACTGATTGGACCACCACTCTGTCCATAGCTGTCCTCAACATGGCCGTTGTAGCGAGGAGGAATGGGGGGGCTTTAGACCCTTCTTCTAGAGGTCAGCAGACTTTCATGTGTTCATTACTTTCTATGCCCACACCTACACTGACAATACTGCAATTGTCCTATGTACCCCTATCAGATGTACAGAGGCGTCCCTTATTGATTGCCCAGTGTGGAGACCGGTGGGGAACACAGAGCTCAGAGTGAAGGAGGGCCAGGAAATAGTTATAGATTTATTTTTTCCATCTCTGCAGCACATTGCAGCAATTAGTAGTGGACATCATCTTTGGTTTATAATGGAGCACAATGTATCTGTGCTGTAAAGAGCCGGGCACCTATATCGCACGACGGACACATTTCCATCTCCCGGCAGTAAACCGTGAATGTTATTATTGAATGACAGCAAGCAGAGTCTTAAGGACTGTATATAGACTTAAGGACTGTATATTGGGGATCGTGACACCCTTTAGGATATCCTCCTCCATCCCACGCTGCTCCTAGTTATTCTCCATACTGGGATGTCTTGTCCATTGTGTGAACAGAGGAACAAACACAAGCCCTGGGGCACGATGCCGGAGTCCCCATAACACGACCAGGCATGTAGCCTTACATGTACTCGTGGAGTCAGTTTTCCCGGCCTAGACTGATGTAATAATGCGATCCCTTGGTTTTATTAGGACTCTCGTGCTTCGCGCGCGGGAATGAGCATCTGGCCTTCATCATGGAGCCGCTCCACAGGAAACCTCGGCCTCATGAATAACAAACTGCATTCCTTTGAGAAGTGGAAATATGCGACGGCCAAACAGAAAGTCTACTAAAGTGATCTCCAGCTCATGTTTCAGTGATGAGGCATCACGGCAGTATAATAAGACGGGACACAATTGCTTACTAAGCATTAATATAGTTTGTGCAGTTTAGGATGCTGCCAGCTCTTATATTCCATCACACACAGTGCGGCAAGAAATATACAAACTATTCAGCGTTCCACATCTGGAAAATGTGCAGACGATTAATATCTGTCTCCAAAGAGGATTTATAAAGAAAGTGTGACCAGCAGCAGTCCAGCAAATGTAATGGAAACCAGCGAGGAGCGCTCCCCGGGGATCGGCCCGATGACCTTTCACACTGTGACTGCAAAAGAACGCAGCTAAATGTTCTCCTTCCTAAAGAAAACATTCTTATAGGGGATGTGAGGAAGAAGTAACGACACAAAGTGCCCTGCATACTCACACCCTGTACTCGGATGTCAGGGGTGGACGCTTATTCTTATGGGTCTGTGTCATAGCTAGATACATTTTACATATTTGGTACCCTCTTGCCCCAAGATCTGTGGTATTCCAGTCTATGGCTCGGTGAGGATACCACCGCTAGCAGGCCTGACGGCTCACATGGCAGGTTCTCATGAGTGCCAGCAGTTTTTTCATGATTAACATGTCTATGGGGCAGTTCACATGTCTGATTTGAACTCTGGCGAAACTCAGCTGAAATCTTCTGATAAAACGGACAAAAAAATCACTAATGAAACTGTAATAAAAACCACTGATGAAAAAAACTTGTACATGTAGAAAACGTATACCTTAGGGTGCTGTCACACTGCATTTAGGCACCTGTTCCCTGGCCCTGTCAAGGCTTACGTCCGAACAACCTGCAAAATGGGTTTCGGATGCATGCGCCAACTGGGCTATAGACTATAATGGTGCCGACAGAGCGAATTTGCACCATCTTCATCCGTATACATCTACTGGAGATGGCTACCCAAACGTAATAGACTGTGTCTAGGTGTCCACCTCCAGTAGGCGTAAAGGCCCGAAAATGATGCACAGAAGAGCTCACGTTTGCTCTGTCAGCACCATCATAGTCTATGGCCCCGTCGACACAGAAGTCTGAATCACATTTTGTGGGGGGTTCGGACGTAAGCCCCGAGAGGGCCGTCGGCACAGAAGTCTGAATAACGTTTTGTATGGGGGGTTCGGACGTAAGCCCGAGAGGGCTCAGGAACAGGTGCCTAAACACAATGTGAAAGCACCCTTAGTGCAACAGACTAGTAATGTAGCAGCAGGACACGAGTGACTTGCGGCACAATTCAACAGTCCTGTGGCCAAGAGAAAACAGGATATACAAGCCCCCTGTTCTTATGATCAGTGGGAGTGGCAGTAGTGACTCCCACACCGATGATGACTAGGGGACAACTAACTAGTTTGGGAATAACCCTTTAACTTCAGAAGTGTTTCTGATTCCAATACAACCCGATGGTCATGGGATGGTCACCACAAGCAATAGCAAAGGTGTCAGCAATGTATCAGGTGTAGACAGTAGTGGACAAGAATTACCGTACCTGCAGTCATATCTATTAATTGATCTTTCTTCTGTTGTTTCTCCAGTTTCTCCTTCTCGGCCTTTTCCTTGGCAAGCTTGGCTCTCCTGAGTTTCTCTTCGGCTTCACGTCTTTTCTGATTGTCTTTGAGAGCTTGCTATATGGGGGAAACAAACAAAAAAACTATTGCTTTGCCTTTACAAAGCTTGAAGTGACTGTGTCACCTGTGAAGAATCTCCTGAAGGGGTACATGAGATACATACAAAATCCCCATGTAGACCCAGAAATGGACAAAAAAAAAAAATCTAAATAAAACTGTTATACATTTATTTTAGTCCTGCGCCAATGTCAGCACCTGGTAAACCCAGGTATTAACCAGACTGTTGTGAGGCTGCACCCAATTCCATGGTCAGGAGTCTGTGCACACCAGAAGTACACACCTGTGGCCGAGCCTATACACAGGACCAACAGGGATCAGCAGTGTAGGACCAGGTCAGAATTGTGGTGATAAGCACATGGTCACTTATTTTCCCATCTTTCACAATTACACCATTAAAGGGGTTTCCCATTTTTCAAAGTGGAGAATAGGCCATTAATATTAGATTGGTGGAGGTCTGACTTTTGGTACTTACGCCAATAAGCAGTTTGGAGGGCTGCTTCATTGTTTACCATTGTACTACCCCATATGGCAGAGATCTGTATTAATAGTAGCCGCTGTGTCTCATTTGTGTTCAGTCTCATTCACTTGGGACAGAAAAAAGTTTAGGCGAACAGTAATAGCAGGCACAGTCACAACTACACGTACGGTGCGGTGCTGCAGTGGAATACTGACCCATAAAAAGGATGCCGTGCTCTGGCTTTAATCTGCTGATCAGACCTTCACTGATCGGACATTGATGTTCTATCGGCAAGACAGGCCATCAACATTCAAGGACCAGAAAATCCCTTTAAGTCCGGGCATGATTTCACCTCTGTCAGACTCAAAGAGCAGAGGGCATACAAACTATTCACGAGACTCATACTCAAATTTATGAAGAGACACAGCCCTCTTAATTCTTGCACATTTTATGTTTTATAGCCAGAAAATGACTATGAATCTGCAAATCTGCACCAAAATGAGCACCATTTTCTAGCTTTAGGCTTCAGAAATCTGTCTAAAAGTTTGTGGCCCACTTCTATAAACTACGCCCACTTTTGGCAAGCATGGAGCAAATGGTATCTTTTATTGGTTTAGTCTAAAGCCAAAAGTTGAAGTAAGCTGGTTAATAACTGTGGGCACTTACCCAAAGTCTGGAACATGTCTAACTCCTAGCTAGCCTACCAGCTAACCTATTAGGAAAACTACACAATGACTGTTTCGGCCTCTTTGTCCCTTTAGATTAACAGCAGAAGACGTGTAAGCCTTACCATGAACATGGTCCGGAAGTTGTGCATATCTAGGAAGAACTCCTCAATGGAGACCTTCTTGAGGTCAAACACAAAGTACTGCCCTAACTCTTTGAACGAGGACACCATGTTTTCGTGCATCATGCATAACTTTGTATACTGTTCTTGGGCTTCTTTGACAAATATGTAAAATAAATCAGTCAAGGAATATAGGCAAAGATGGAAGACCCCCCACCCCACAGTAAATCAAATGTACAATAGCATATAAACGCCCTTACATTAAAAAGGTTTTGTCTTAGGGGTCAAAATCCTGAGTGACTGAAGCCAAGACTATGACCACTGGCCACGAAAGCAGAAGAGGCTTAGACAGGACTACAGAGTAATAGTTTTGTTCTTCATTATACTGAATAGCAGGAGCATGCCCTCCATTATTTCCTTCCTGGTATAAAACGGTCACAAAGTTATTACTATACAGAAAAATTAATGTTTTTTTTTTTAATTTAAAGGGTTGTTCTAAAAGTTTCATCTTCGGGAAATGTATACCTGTGTTTGTGAGATAAATCTAATCCTGAACAATCCCTCTAACTCCTGATGCGATGACTAGTGGTGTACATGGCATTTCAGATAGAGAACAGCCCATTTTTTCTTACACAAACTCATTTGTGGTTAAAGGTGTGAAAAGGATATAGTCATTTTCTCCACAAACTTATCCTTCTCATTGTTTGAGGCGGGGAAGTTTTCAATGTCTCGCTGAAGATCGGAAACTTGTTTTTTCATTTGATCCAAATTCTTCTGCAGAGTTTCGGCAGACACTAAAGTAGCAAACGAGAAAACAAAGATGAGTACGTGTGTGTGAGATGGTTTAGTGGATCCTGCATTGAGCAGGGGTTGGAGACGATGACCCTGGAGGTCCCTCCAACTCTAACATTCTATGATTCTATATGTGACATCTGTGAATATCCGACACTGCTATTATATGCCACACAATAAAAGCTATGCAGCGTGCTGGAGGATGGATGGATGAAGGGAGTAGTCATCCAGCACATTCATACTGATGTGCCTGCTTTCATAAAGGACAAGCTTTCCCTAAAAGGGGAAACCTTATAAACACAAGTCAGAGCGGAAAGATGTCACCATAGTACTTGTTCATTTTTCCCTATGCAGAATGCCCCGTTATCGCAATCATGACTGGC